>BMAV01007101.1:326403-353676 GCA_019973955.1 Trichonephila inaurata madagascariensis
TTGCGTGAAGATTTTAGTCAAAACAAGTACCTTAAGATTGTGGGCCGTGGGTAGCCTAGTGGTTAGAGCATCGGACTCCAGACCAGAAGGCCTGGGTTCGATGCCCGATGCCATCAAATACCCTCCGAGTGCACACGGAGTACGTGCTCATTAAATCAGTGGGTCCGAAAGTCTTGTGGGCTGAATCACGAGTGCAGGGGACTAAAGAATATTTCCCTTCCCTTCAGTTCCATGCCAAAATTGTGGAGGTGGAGATAGGTGGTGTCGCCCTCTATCGTCCCTTTGGGGAATTTCGCCGAGCTAATTCGTACTGTTACCTATGTGGTGTCAAAGCCTAGGCCAACGACAGGCGTACTTCTAGCCAATTGCCACAATGAAATTCATGGGCCTCGTTCTGACTACGTCAGACACAGGTGGGCATTAGCCACAGCACACACCTTAAATTGTAAAGAATCGTTTTCCACACTCCCAAAAAAGAGAGATATATGGGACAAACACATTTTAGTTCCCATGAAGATTGATGTATAGGAGGATACTGTCAAGGTAACAAATAAACATTTCTCTGAATTAACGATTTCGTCAGCCTGTGCCCCACGCACCTTTTCCTGGTTTAAGTTATATTGTAAAATACAGGGAATATAAAACTCGAGAGTTAGCAAAAGTACGTGTGTGTGGATATCCGGCTATCTTCTCACGAACTACTGATCGCAGAAACAAGCCAAAAGTATCAATGTACAGAATAAAAATTCAAGGATTCCAATTTGACCACTCCAAAAATTTTTTTAAAATTAAAATCCAATTTAAAATTTCGAAGTTACAATTAGTTAAAAAGATGTTAATTAAAAAGCCACAATGTCAAAGATTGGCCTTCTGCAATGCTATCTATTTTGTAGAATTGAAGGGAGAAGCAGGAGAAAAATTTCCAGTCTTTCGGTCTGTTTTTTAAAACTGCCATCATTCACACCGTAAAGTCAGAAAGTAAAATAATAATAATAATAATAAATAAATAAATAAAATTCCGGAATCGGACGGACCATTTATTTCATCAAGACATGTTGTATTTTTTAAAACAAAATAAGGATATTTGTATCTTTTTGCGATTTTATAGAAATAAGTTGATTTTGACGCATTTTTGTTGATGAAATGTTTATAACGCCTTTTATCCTCTTCTGATCATTGTGACCAATCGAATTTGCATCCGAAGAAAATGCATATTTTACACTCTTCGATCGAATAAAATAAAAAATCTAACTCATTATTTAACTTCGCGATTTTTCGAAATCATTGTGCAATGTTTCTTTTTTTTTNTTTTTTTTTCTATGTGCCTGGCTGTGTCTATATTTGGACTAAAAATTAAAAAGTTCCTTCAAAATTTCAGAATTTTGTTTCTTTTCCGTTTAATATTTATTTTTAAGGCTTTGTCAGTAAGCTTTTCTTTCAACATTTTTTAGTCATAAGTTACTATTGTTTTATATCGTTGGACAAAATTCTGAAGTCCTTCAAAATTACCAACTTTATACTAAGTATTTATCTAGTTGGGATGCCGTCATGTGACTTTTTCCACCAGAGGTAATGCAAACTTTAGCAACATCGGAAAAGCTGTTCGACAGTAAAATTATATCTTATTTTCTCTTCTGTAATAAGAAAATTCACGAGTTCGAACGGCTTTCCGATTTTCGCTTTTCCTTTGTTATTATTATCGTTTTTTGATTTTAGAAGAATATATATATATATGCATGTGAAGTACTCTTTCTGTTTATTGATTTCAAGTATTTTCTAAACTTATATAACTGCTTTTCACTTTTTCTATTATTTCGGTAACTTAGAAATTCGTAAAGAATTTCACTTTTCATTTTCTCTATAATTATTTTTATCTCGTGAAGTAACAAGTGATAGAATCATTTTAACTAACTGTCGAACTTACAGGGAATTTTTTCTTTTTTCTTGAAACAGCTTTGGTGTAGTGTAACATTTTATTTTTTCTGTTATTGCAGTAAAAATATATACCAAAAGATTTTTGACCTACATATTATTTTTCAAACTTACTTTAATAATTCTTTATTGATTAGAAAAAGTTTAAAAGTAACTTGATGTAATATACATTTTTATTAGTATTCTTTTACTTTTGGATAGTAACAACATTTAAAGATGAGAGTATTTTTTAATAATTTCTAGGATGCTTATATTGTGTTATTTTGAAATACAAAATATATTTCTCAAAAAGCTATCGTCTTGAATGTGTCTAAATTAATAAAATCCAAAGTGAATTTTATTTAAATACTATAAAATATATAAGGGAGCTTATAAAAAGTAAGGTATATGAAAAATATTTCTGTAAATTAAAAATTGATTTGTAAGTGCTTATTCTGCAAGTCATAAAGCTTTCATGATTTTCAAGTTATGAGAAAATTAAAACATGTAGGAAAAAAACTTTCTCTTTTTCTATAAGAGGTAGTTTAAGAACAAAGATGTATTTTCTCAAGACAAAGCAATCAAACAACAATGAAAAGCGATACTTTTATTTTTACAAATACTTTCCCATGTTTGAAGTCCTTGCACATAACATGTTTTACCCTCCTTAAGGTGATGAGGTGATTATAGGCCTTCACTTTTTTCAAAAGGAATTTTATAACTATTTGTTCAACATATATAAATACATTACAGGAACACATACATTTATCTACAATACATCATAATGTACATTTTTAAGTATACAAAAAGACTTCAATAAATAGATTTTCATTTCATAAATTAAATCTTTAAAACATTTTTTGTTATTTATTTTTGATTATAATGGAAACCGAAAAGATCATGAATTTGTGGTTTCGGTGCGCTTTGATGACCAATAATGTGATGATGCCCGTGATGATGTCCATGATGATGCCCATGATGGTGCCCATGGTGATGTCCATGATGATGCTTATTTTCATGTCCATGATGATGTCCGTGGTGATGTCCATGATGATGTCCGTGGTGATGTCCATGATGGTGTCCGTGTTCGTGTCCATGTTTGTGTTCATGACCATGATGATGTCCGTGGTGATGCCCATGGTGGTGCCCATGTTCGTGACCATGCTTGTGTTCATGACCATGATGGTGACCATGATGATGACCATGATGATGGCCATGATGATGACCATGTTCATGACCATGATGATGGCCGTGATGGTGACCGTGATGATGGCCGTGATGATGACCATGATGGTGTCCATGTTCATGCTTGTGACCATGATGGTGCCCATGTTCATGTCCATGATGATGTCCATGTTCATGTCCATGATGATGTCCATGTTTATGTCCATGATGGTGCCCATGTTCATGTTTGTGACCGTGGTGATGACCATGTTCGTGTTTATGGCCATGGTGATGGCCATGTTCATGTCCATGTTTGTGATGATGATCGTGGCCGTGATGATGATGATGGCCATGTTCATGACCATGTTTGTGATGATGACCATGCTCATGTTTGTGGTGATGACCGTGTTCATGTCCATGTTTATGATGGTGACCATGATCATGTTTATGTTCGTGGCCATGATGATGACCATGTTTATGATGATGGTGGTGGTGGTGGTGATGCTCTTGTTTATCCTTTATAACAATCACTTTCTTTTCAGGCCTGAAATAGAAAAAAATATTATCCATAAAATAAAATTCATAAATTGTTTTTCATTAATTTGTTAAGTATAAATAAAAATTTTTATATTTTCTAATTAAGTTTAACTTTTTGGTAATAATATTATATATAGCACAATATATCTTTCTTCATCAATATAAAAGGTCGTATTTATTTTTAATGGTAATTCCTTTCATAACGTATTTTAGTTAAGTCATTTTAAAATCATTCTTTATAAAAATTTTCCTCTATATTTTTGTTCTTTTAAGTATAAAACATTATTCATTCTTATTCAAAAAATTATTTAATCACTCAAAATTATTTTCATTTTTTAGCATATTATTTCTAATAATTTTTATTATGATTAAAGATAATTTTGAAAAAGTTCGAGTTTTCATATTCTTTCATTTTGTGAATAATTATAATTCCTATTTGAAAATTTTTAATATTCCTTATTCATATTTGATCAAGATTTTAAAAAAATTGAATACAAGTCAGTTAAACAGTAATATATAATGAGTCAGCTACAGCCTATCATTTTAATTGTATCAAGTATTTTCGTTTCTTAGTATATCATTGTAAATGCATACAAAGGAAGTCAAAGCGAAATGTTTTATTATTATTGATTTAATTTTTCATCGTCATTTTATAAAAATTTCTAAATTTTATGTCTGTTATGTCTATTTTTTTCTACTCTAAAATCTACACATATATATGAATTTTTCTCATTGAATGTCACACACACACAAGTAGAAGTAAACTAATTCACGAAATTATATTCTTTTAAAATTTTAATGTATTGTTCAACCTTATTGCGCAAAAAAACTTCTAATCATTTCCATGAATAATTATGAAGGAGGAAGGTTCGTTCTGGGTACCTTCCGTTCCGAACGCAAGTTCGTAACCAATCACGCCAAAACGATCGTCAACGCGTGATGTTGGTACTAGTTCATATAGATATCACACCGCCACAATTATATATATATATATATATATATATATATGTATATCCTGAATCCTCCTCGATCAGAAAATTCTTAAAATGTAATCTTAAATGCAGATTTCTTTTGCATCATTGCTATTTAGGGCCCAATATGTTCCTGAATTCTCCCTCATCCTTCAAAGAGGAATGCCATCAAGATTATTCAACTTAGTGACAAAATCACAGATGATTTCTCTGTTGTTTGCTATACTGATGGCAGTAAAATTGATGGCAGAGTTGATTTCGCTTTTGTTGTGTTCAGGAGTGGTGTTGAATCCGAGAACTTTCAATTTAGAATTCGTGATGAATGCAGAGTTTTTGTAGCTGAACTTTTATGTTTAAATTTCGCCATTAAATGGATCACTGAACAAAACAGTGTCATCTCAGACTATCTCATCAGTACAGACTCTCTTTCCTCCTTGGATTCTCTTAAGTGTATTTCTTCCTCTAACAACATAATTGTCGAGATTCAAAAACAACTTAAAAGCCTAAAAGATAAAAGCATCTCAATAGATTTTACATTTGTTCGCAGACACACTGGGGTTTTTGGAAATGAGCGGGACGATTGTATTGCAAAGGTTGCAACCAAGCGCAAAATTATTGACATTGCCGTTAATATTCCCAAATCATTTTACAAAGAAGATTGTGAAAGAAAGAATGATGAAGTCTTGGGACCAAACAAATTTTCTTTGGACCAAAAAATTTTAACAAAGAAAGTTTTCCAACCATTAATAAGAGACTATCCTGCCATCATTTTTATACTAATTACAAAATAACTCAACTTCTAACTGGCCTTTTCAACTTTAAAAGCTACTTGAACAAATTTAATTTAGTTCCGTCATCTTCCTGTGATTGTGATATTGGTGGCGAGGAAAATGTAGAGCATGTGCTTCTTTTGTGTTCCAAGTTAGAAAGATTATTAAATATCCTAAGACTGGCTTTTAGTGGACTTAATATAAACTAGCCTCCAAATCTTTAGCAACTTCTTTCCACCAGAAATGCTTTTAAAAAGTTCTGTGAATTTGTTGTAAATATTTCTAATCCTTCTCAATACCTCAAAGGATTTTTTTCTTTTATTCCTTTATACTGTGTGATTAATGCTTATTTATGTGAGCCTCGTGTGATATAATTGTGATGCACAGGGATTTTATAATTGTTTTCAATAAATAAAATGTGTACATAAATAAAAAAAATTGATTAATAAAAACGTCCTATTACTCAAACACTTAAGAAACCTATTAGCTATTTGTGTTCACTTTAAAATTGACTTATTTTCGATGAAAATTACAGCTAAAAGTATTTATTTGAAAAAAATTTTTTTTTTCTGGCGAATAAAGTAATGAATATTTTGTTTTTGCAGAATATGTATATCTACTTAATGATAAGTTTTTATAGAATTTGATTTAACGGCAATCTAAAATATTCAAATGCTTCCTTTTCTTACATTAATCAAATACCGCATTTATTCGGATCCAAGCCGCGCCTTTTTTTAAATATTAATGCTACTAAAAATCGGGTGCTGCTTAAAATCCAAGGTGGGAAAAAATGTGTTAGATGGGGAGGGGGAATTGAGTTTCCACCCCTTTAGAGCAATTACGGGGTCGTGAATGTATTTAAAAGTTTTGGATACTGATAAAAAAATTAATTAATCATTTCTAGTTAGCTCTTATTTTAACATTTATTTTAATCTCATAAATATAGGAAATTTATAAATCTTTTTACTCTTTTTTTTCCACAGAAATGTGTTGAGATTCCAGGTTGTTGCTTAGAATCGACGGAGTCTTAGATACGAACAAATACGGTTAGTCTTTTTAATTAGTTCCATGTATTAACTATATTGTCTTTAAATATAAAAAAAGACTTAACAAATCTAGCAGAGAGTTTGAATAATATAGATATGGTATTTTAACCATACATATATTTTTATATGGAACATCATTAAGTTGTCCAAGCCAGTGACACAGAAGGACCAAATCTTTGACAAGAGGTCAAATGATTTATATTTTCACGGTCTCTTTTCGGTGTAAAGTACATTCGACATATAAATAGATGTTCTTAAAACGGGAAATACAAGGAGAATTTCGAACTTATAGACACAGAAGTTAACGCTTGATCTGCTTAAAGGATTTACAGCATTACGCTTTAAGTGCCTAAAGAAGCTCCTTCCCGAATGTGTCTTCACGGCTCATAAAGCTTTAATAGGAAATTGAAAAGTGTGTACGAAAGAAAATGAAGACCGATTTGGCTTGATTAACATTATACGTCTTTATATAAGTAAAAGATTTTAACAGATGATATTAAATTTATAGAACTATAGAGCATACACAAGTGCATATAAATAATAATTATTATTATTAATGTTACCCTTAATACTCATGAGACATTCATTTAAACAATTTAATGATAAAGCGTAATTCCCCTCCCCACACATTAAGCGAAAATATTATGATTAACATGTATATATAACATGATATAACAATATATATATGATATACCTGAATTAAGTTATCACACTACAAAATGAAAATTTAATTTTTTTCTTATACACAAAAGTACTTATAAAATGTTCGTTTTATGTAAAGTACGGAGTTCAGTTTTAATATCGTATCTTACAGGATACCTCCTCCGAGTGTACCTTCCCCCTTGTCCTAAATCAAAAATCCTATTTCACAGGAATTTTTGCTTTATTTTGTTTTGATTCTGTTCCATAATAAATAAATAAATAAATAATCTTTTTGATTCTTGCCACATTCCAAAGTTAAGAAATAAAAAAATTACCTTACGATTTACTCTTTTTCAACTTTAGTAACTTTTTTTTTTTTACTTCAATCAACTTATCATGTACTGATTTATATCGAATAAAATATAAATCGGTTTTTTTTTATTTATTTACTAAAGAACAGTATGACAAAAGTAAAATACATATCCATATAATTTAATTCATTTGTGTATGTAGTATTCTACATTCAGATATTCTTTCTAATAACACAGTTATTATTATTTTTATGATAATTCATGTTACTCTAAAATAAATCCTGTTGTAGTTATTGAAATTTTAAGCATGCATATATTTCCAAATAAGTTACAGCATTTAGCTAACGATTGTATGTGTTTGTATTATTTGCAAATTATGATATTTGACTTAAAAAATTCCAGATTTTCTTATAAAGGAAAAAAAAGCTTACAATTTTTAAACTTAGATTACAAATTCAAATCTTACTTTTTATGATGAACGGGATAGTAGTGGTAATAAACACAGCAAGACGCCTCTGCATATTCCACCATAGCCACCATGGCCGCTAAGGCCAGGAAACATAACTTGAGGTCCATCATTACCCTGAAAAATATTTTTAATAAGATTTTGTCAATAAAAAGTAATAAATAAATAATTTCATATAAAAACTGTAAAA
The DNA here is from genome assembly GCA_019973955.1 of Trichonephila inaurata madagascariensis. Classification (NCBI taxonomy): domain Eukaryota; kingdom Metazoa; phylum Arthropoda; class Arachnida; order Araneae; family Nephilidae; genus Trichonephila; species Trichonephila inaurata. The sequence goes on from BMAV01007101.1 coordinate 334,412, forward strand.
TAACTTATATTACATTAAAAAGCTTGGAAAGTATCCTAGCAAGTCTATGCCATGATAAGAATAAGATTTAATAACTAAATTAAAATATCTATTGTGTTCACAAAAGTACAAATCCTGAGTATCCTCCAAATTATTGAGAATTTTATGACTTTATATATTTGCAGTTTGGCCTACCAAGTTACAATAGGAGGAAGGATGGCACCATCAAAAACTAGTTTAACCACACTTATCAGTCCTAAGTCTTAAGTTCACTTGGTTAAAGCAAATATTCATTAATCTAATTTTAAAACTGTGTTGTTTTTATTTTTATTTTCTCAATCGAGATTTTGAAAGCTCAAACTTCAAAAAATTACTATAAAACTTAATGCAAGTCAGTATTTATATATATATAAATGTAATAATTCCGTCTAACATACTTTTAATTAACTCCTTAATGATCTATAAATAATCTTCAATTCTTAGGTTTAAAAATAAGCATTGTAATCTTAATCGTAATCGGCTAAACCAATTTTCGTATCCCGCGCATTCTAGCCAATCAGAACTACTATTACGTAATAGTCACGCGCTTGTGCACTGTTGGTATATAAACACAAAAATCTGATGCAATCGCGCTTTTTTTCTCTGCTTGCCGCCATAATGTAAGATTGAAAATACTTGCTGCTTTTTTTGTTTTTGTGTTGTGTCCTCCAAAATGCCGCTGTCCGTTACCAATAACTCTTGTGTGCCTTCTAAAACAATATTATTTCAATCCAAATCAATATAATCTAGTGACGACAGATCAGTGACTGAATAAATAAGAGTTCTGATATTGAGGTTGCCTTATGGTTATGGTCACAAACTCGTGGTTGGTGTGTTACGGATTCGAGTCTTGGTGCCACTGAAGACCTGCAGTGGAGAGGGGTCTGATGCAAGTTAAATCTTTCAAACCCAATGTCCTCCCATGGGCGTTGTGTGATAGTTTAGAAGGAGTGCCAGAGAGGTGTTGTTCTTGTCCTTTGACCGAGGCTATAAATTGCGAAAGTAATCGCCGACAGCTCTAGTATTACTTTATAGTGCGAAGTTAATGCTACTCTCACTATTTCACTGAGAAAAGTATTTTTTCATCTATAATGCCTTAATGAAAAATTCAAACAGAGTGAGACGAAAAAGCGTCCAATTCGTGATTTTAATAATATTACTTATGAATAAATATATTATTAAACACAGACACATATTTAAATTATCAAGTTCTTTTATCCTTGTAATATATCAATGCATTCGCACTAATATTCTCGAATGAGGAATTTTAACCACCGTAAAATCGAGCGTGTAAAACGCACTTTTAACTCCAAAAATTAGAGCGAAATTTACGGGTGCGTGTTATACGCCGGGTATAAAAATGTTACCTTTAAAAAAAAAGGCGAGCATAAGAAAATTAAGATTTCTATATACATCAAAATAGTGTTTATTTAACAGAAATGATATTCTTCATGAACTTAAAGGATTATAGTTCTAGAAATATACTATTTTTTCTAAAGCCTGGGATAATACCTCGAATAAATAATTTCGAAGTATGAGCATTGCACACGTACATTTGAGGTTTTTTCATAAAAAGGAGGTGTACGTTATACGGCGAAATTCAGCTTGAAAGTATAGGGGCGCATTATACGACGGATTTTACGGTATATAAAATTCTTCGGAAGAAAAATCCTTTCTGAAATATTGTTAGACTATGTTACTACATTCATGAAAGATGAATGAACCTCAATTTTAAGAAGTTATATCTTACCTGTTTCAAAAAATAAATATTCGAAGCGATAAGACTGCTTTCTATTTTTGATTTATTTATATTTAGTTTACTTTTCAGAGATTTTATAAGAAGCAACTATTAACTCTGAATCTACTTTTATACATTGTTATTTCAGCTTATACAAGCGTGAACATTTTCAAAAATCGTGTTCATAAATAGTGCTTTTTACCTGTCTGTATAAAGTGTACTGAGTTATTCTTAGAATATTTTATGCGATTTCCTTTCTAAATAGGGTTTTTAAATAATACATAAAATGCTATTAAGATTTACAATTATTGTCTGTTTGAGATTAATTTTAAATAAAGGAGATAAAAGAACTATTCCCCTTCCTTGAATCTTTAAGAATTATTCGATCTGTTCCCTTTTGCGATTTTTGTCTTCTGCGACTTAATGTGAAAGGAAAGATTATTTATTTTTTTGAAATGTTACCCTTGCGGAAGAACATAACATCAAAGTGTTCGCTAATGCATGCACTGATATGATTTTGGATAAAGGAAAGTTGATTACATGAAGAACGAAGTGGAGCGAATCCACTAAGTATGTTTTACTAATCTGATATACAATGTTCGGTGAAAGTGCTTTGAGGAAGCATCTTCGTCGAAGAAATGACATAACGGGATTTTCATGACTGCTTAGTATTACATAAGTAGATTTTTAAAAAACGGAATTTTTTTTAAGTGAATTGTCAAGAAGGTACAATAAATTTTTAAAATTTGCTATTAAAACTAAAAACTCGTGAAATAATAAATTTTTTTGTGTATATTATGAGTTTAAGAAATGCAACACGTATTTAACGAGTAATTTTTAATTAATTAAAATTACAAAAAAATAATCTCGTACTTTGAAAAATTCCTCAAATATTGAAAATGATATTTTTAAAAACAAGTATGCACGTGATATTTTTTTTCAAAAAATTCGCGTTCGTAATTTTTATGTTACACATAAAGAAACAAATTTTTCTTAATTTTTAAATAAAAGCTATTTAATTTTAAATTCCAGAGAATTAAAAGAAAATTTTGTTTTGAAAACTAATTATATCCTTTTCAAATTTAGACTATTGTACATATACATAGAAATAAAAAATACCCACAAAAATAAAGCAAAAAAGAGAAGGATTTACTACTTTTTTATCTTACATTTTTGAAAATAGTTTATTATATTTTTGAGGAATCTGAAAATCACACAAATAAGTTACTGAAATACTTCTAAAAATGTTTTTGATAATCAAAATTATAAAGTAAGAAATTGACATATCCCCTTTTCCCATTATTTCAAGCGTACGTTTTTGAAATCAAACATATACAATAGTCTACATTTAAAACAAATAATTAGAGCCCTATACATTTTGGTTCGTATTGCATTCACAAATTCATTATAATTATTACACAGTCTCCTTGAATACAGTAAAACTGTGCATTTTTAAAATTATTTTTATCTTAGATAATCCATTTATGAATACCAATTTAACTCCGAATGTATAACAATTCATAATATTTTTAAACTTCTAAGTATATTAAAGGATAGAGAAAAACATGATGAGAAAAGTTCCAATATAATTCTTGAATACTTCTAAGACTACAATATCCCTTTGTCAGAAGAAAACTTTGTTTAGAAAACGAAGCTTTTAAATGGGAAGAATTTCAAAAGTAATTTTAAACGTTTTATAATAAAAATTCATAATTCAAATTATTAGAATATTTAGTAATACTGAATGAAAAAGATGGGACTCTTGAATCTGAATGAGAAAAAAAACCCGAGATAGTTAGTGAAATAAACATTAACTCCTTTCAGATTGCAATAAGTTAAGAGTATTAATTTTCATTCAGATATCATTATTTTAAATTTAATTTTTTTTCCACCATAATGAGGGTGATTCATGTGACGTCATAGTCACATGATAGGGAAAGCCACGTGATTCTAGCCAATCAATTCAAAAACTTATGTGACGTCATAGTCACACGATAAAAACTATCTTGTGTTTCCAACTAATCAGTTCACGCGCTCCGGTGTTGCCAAGTTTTGCTGTTTGCAGAAACTTTCTCTTAAAAAGTACATATGCATACAAAATGCATTTTATTTAAAAGTATAAGCATAAAATACGACTTTTTTTTAATTTAAAAAAATCTTTTTCAAAAAATTTTTTTCCCTAACATTTAAACTTCTTTAACCAAACACGAAATTTGAAATTTTATCCGAGTTTTACAAATAGAACAAGTACAATTATTTTAATGTTTGTTTTGAATTCAATGGAAAACACGTGTTTGTTTTTATCATGTGACTTCATGAATCAAGCCCATTCTTATCCAAATAACTGCACACAGCTACATCATTTGAAAATCGCTATCCAACAGATACTTAAGGTATCCGACTACGTTCGGAACCATGATTTAAAAAAAGCGTATAAATGGATAACTTTCATGATATTTAGTGTTACTTGAATTAGAATACATGTATAAAATTGTTTTAAGAATATTATTAGAATAAACAATTATTTAAATGCGATATTTTGGCAAAAAAGGAACGTAGAATTACCTATTTTTAAAACATTTTTTTTATGAAAAATTCTTCTATAATAATAATATTTTGTGTGCTTATATAAAGCAAATATTTCTTCAGAGGGTCTGAACTAGGATTTTTGAAAAATTATATCACATTATTTTCAGAGTTACTACCAATTGTAATAATTATTGGTGTTTTTTTCTTAAAATCTCTCTACTCTGTCATATTAAAATATGGATAAATCCAGTTCTAAGTTATATATTTCAAAAATCCTAGTTCAGGCTCTGTATAGAGGTCTGAGCTATATATAGGCAAAATATTATTATTATAGAAGCATTTTCCATAAATGGACAATGTTTTGAAAATAGGTCATTCTATGTTCATTTTTGCCAGAATATTGCTTCTAAATAACTTTTTACTGTAATATTATTTTTAAAACAATTTTATACATGTGTTCTAATCTAAGTGACACTAAATATCATAAGAATTATCCATTTATAAACTTTTGCAAAATAACAGTTTCGAATGTAGTCGGATACCTTAAGTTATAAAATCTTATTCAAAACACACACACACATTTCTTTGAATATACCATCAACTTACAAATCTCCAAATCACTGAAAATGGAGAGAAACACAAATTATATCAACCGCCGCTCTTATGCAACGATTAGTGCATCAACCGTTTCCAACACTTTGCCGCAAAAGTATCCAATGATCCCGGCAACTCTCTCTAATGATTTTCGATTCACTGACTGTGCAAATCTTAGGCAAGCAAGCAAGGAACTTTCACTTACCTTTCGGATAATGTGTATCAGGTGAGTTTGATGTGAAATGTGGTGTTTCGTGCACTTTATATAAAGCGGATGCACTGTATCGCCTTTGGGTGACTTCCGTTTTCCTTTAGTAATTATAAAAGGATTTGGTTTTCCTAGCGGAGCCTGATGTCATTGTCCACGCTTCAACAATTTTTACAAACCCCTCCTGTCTCTAGATGGTAAAGATGAATAGATTGAAACCGAAAGTGGTTTATTTAAATGATGTCAATAGAGTAAACAAGCTTAGATAAAGATCACAAAGTGTCTTCTTTACGTAATGCTGGCGAAAAGCATGGAGGTCATTATAGCTTTGCATATGTTAGGTATGGTAGCGTGTGTTAGTGTTTTGTTTGGACTTATAGTTTAAAATGTTTGAGTTCATACCTTATTTCCTTTAACATGGATTTATTAGGATGCAAAGTTTTGATAAAATATAAAGATTCACTGTAAAAAAAAAAGTTATGTAACACTGTGCATGGATAAGTTCGCAATTTTTTAAATTTCTATGAAAAAATTATATCAGCTAGTTCTCAAGTAAATAATAAAAGGGAAAAATATGAAAAAAAAACTTAAGCAGTTTTAAAGTGAATTTCAGTCATTTTTTTGTTTGTTTGTTGCAGAAGTGCAACATTCCGCAGTAGTGCTGTAAATTACAAATTTTTTTATATGAGGATTTTATTATTCATCATAAAATGTTTAAATTTCTTACCTGATAATTTATTTCGTCAATAAACAAGAGGAAGCATAAAATATAATGGATTCTTTTTATAGAAAAAACACAGTTCTTGAGGCATCAGATTTTTTTAATTGTTGTGATTTCTGGAAAAAATGTACTTCCATCTAGTGACAAAATTAGTATGTATTTCGTTGCAGTAATCCTTTTTTTCTCAGATAAGTGATTTGTTGGTAATAAAAAAAATATTGAGTCTGTTAAATTAAAATAAATCATATGTTGCAGAAATGCAACAGGGTGAAGTTAAGGGCTAAAAGAATTATCTTTAAAATAAAATGGGTAGAATCAAATACAATTCAACTCAAAATTGAATGCTTTATAAACACTTCATCAATGTATTACTCGACTTTATTCTTAAGTTTCTTCTCTTCTCTTCTTCTCTTCTTATTCTTATTTAACCCTTTATCTGCCGACGGTACTTATAAGTACCATTCACTTTAAAATTACATAGACTAACCATTTTTACGAATACTCTGACGATACTTAGCAGGAATATTTTTTTAAATCAATTCTTCCAAGATATATGGCAGCACGGGTTCTATGATAAGTATTTTAGCGGGGAAGGTGAATAGTTTTAGAGCAGAAATTGCATTTTCAGCTGACGACGTTTTCAGCGGAATGCGATGATTGTCATTTTTGTTCCGAAAAAATAGTTAATGCCAAAAGATAAGTGTCTTATTTTTTTGTATGTTAAGGAAGACCTTAGAAAACGATTTGACTCTTTATTTTAAGTGAACAGTGTACATATAATTAATTTTATAGTTGAATATCTTTAATTAATTAATTAGCTGTAATGGATTAAATTTCCCAAAGTTGAGTATTTTGTTTGTGTATATCCCTTAATTTTCAATGTAGCGATTCAAAAAAAAAGTATTGCATGAAAACACCTGCAGTAAATCATAATGCTGTAAATAAAGGGTTAAAGGTACATACTTCACTGCAATGAATTATTTTCTTGAAATTCTTGCTCAAAATGTATAGATTTTTTTTCTTTTAAAGTACTATCCTGTCAGCAAAAGATTCAAATACGCCAAATAAAATACGGTTTAATGCTGGAAAGATATTACTGATAATAATGTATAGAAGATCATTCGCTCTTTATGGAAACGTTTTTGTATTTCAATTTCTCGTTTGCGTTTTGAGATAAAACTTTGGCAACTTCAGAATAATCGTCTGCTAATGTTTTCTTTTGATTAGAATGTAAAAAAAAAAGATTTTTTAAAAAATGGCTCCTAAAATTGATCGAACGTTATGTAACTGTGCTTTCCGAAGAGAAATATTCATATCAACAAATTATAAAGCGGTGTAAAAATCTCGGTTATTGCATTTCAATAAAAGATATGTATAATATATTAAATTTGAAAGGGATAAAACCTCTAGCTAAAAAAAAATGGAAACAGGACCACGAAACTTCATCCTAAAGATTGTTCAAACGCAGGCAACTATCAAGAAAATGAAGTTTTTCACCCTAAAAAAAATCCACCGACTCAAATATTCATTGCATCGAGGCTAGGAATATCTTCCAGCACCATAATTAAAATTATTCATAAATAATTAAAGTTAAAAAAAGATATTTAAACCTAAAGGTCGACTCCTTTTGTAAATCATATTGCTGTTAGAAAAGCAAATTGCAGAAAATTATATAAAAAATACCTAGATGCTGAAAAATGGAAATTTTTGGAAACACTCGATAAGACATGTGTGTGTATATTTAAGTGACTGAAATAAAAGATCAGTTTTGTATTAATCAACTGTCGGGAATGAACGTACGAAACGGCTTTGTCAGTGTGCGGTAAAGTTCCCAAAGGGATTCATGATAGGTGCAGGATTTTTTAATAGCAGCAAATTAAAAATAAAAAATCCCTCTCAACTAAAGCCTAAATTAATTCACTCTACTATCAGCAGAATATTTTAGAACCAATTTTTAAAAAAGAAATTCCAACCTTATGTAGAAAGGACATTGACAAAGTTGAGCTTCATATGGACAAAGCCTCTAGTCACATGTCTAAATCAACTGCCGCTTATTTAGCAAAGAAAGATTCAGAAACAGGGATAAAGTGTACCCCATTTGATGAAATAAGTGTAAAATCACCCTTTACTTCTCCAATGGACTATTTCGCTTTCGGTTTATTAAAACAAACCTTAGAAAAATGGTATCCAAGAACACTGAACGGAGTTTGGAAAATGGTTCAAGAAGAATGAAGTGAAATTTGATTGACAGTACTAAGAAAAAGTTTACTTTCATGAAAAATTCAAGCTAGAACTGTTGCTAAGAATCGTGGCTACCAGATAAAAGGAAAATTGTCACAAAAAATACGTTGTTTATAGATAAAAATTAACTATCAAAATAGTTCCATAAAGTACGAAGGACATTCTGTATTAATGCAACATTTGAAGGATTGCATCAATGAAGTCTTCGTACTGATTTATTTTTCCATATTTGAAGAAGTGAGTTCTAACGTCCATTTAAAATACTTCTATATTTTACAGCAAATAATACTTAAGATTAATGAGAGAAAGAGATTTCAGGTATAATTCTGTTACAACTTTAGCTATTTAACTTAGAATGCATATCTCCAGTGAGAAAACCCATTTACGATAGGAAAAATATTAACATTATTTTGTGTTCAGGGGATTTGATTTACAAAAATCATTATAAAAATTATCATACACTGGGTCTCATTATTATTAAGTCAGGAAAAATTTTGCTTTAACAAAATATTAGGTTGGGAATAATTGTGAAATAAATATAATTTTTATTAATTTAAGTTACATGGAATCATTTTATCATTTTTACATAGAAAGGCAATGAGTTCTATCTGGCATATTTTCAGCTAATTTTTTTTTTGAACTCAGTTTCTGTACCTTGCTGTATAGATGCTATTCTCAAGCTCTTCAAATAAATTATATTACCTTCCATTTACATAATTTTTTCTAACAAGATAATCCAAAATGTTTTCTGTTACCTTTTTATGTCTGGGGAATTAGCCATGTCAAAATATTGAAGTTTTTCATTCGAACATTTTTATTTTACTACTTTTAGTTTTCATCAATAATATTCAGTATCTTGCTGAAAATTAGAATTAATACCATCAAAGGCAAGCAATATTCTATGAATGTATATTAATCACAGATATCTCTCAGCTTTCATATTATTAGAACATAAGTATTAAATTCATTTTGTCATTAGGTGAATCTATTTGATGTGTTTCTTATTTCTTAAATCTTTTCAATAACTGTTACAATTTCCCGATTCCTCAAGATTAAAATGTTTCAAATCCGAAAATATAACTTTCCAGTTTACGCTATTTGTAATCCCTTTAGACGCAACTTTGATTTTTCACCAGATCTCTTCTGTACGAAACCATCAATCCCGCGTTTGATCACATTTTCTTCAGAAATTTTAGATACTAGCTATAGAGCATGAAAATCCAAATTGGAGCAATCCTATTTTAGTCCACACCTTTGGCAAAAAAGAATTGTGTCAAATTGCACCAGCTGCTCATTTTTGTATTGGACTTCTATCTAATATGAAGATAATAGTCCACCAAGTTGGCGATAAATAAAGGTGTAAGCTGAAACGAAATTCAACCCCGAATTTTTCTCACTTCAGTATTTCGTAAATTGTTTTTATCGAAGTTAACTTATGTCTGTTTGAGAGCATTTCAAAGCTTAAACCTGTAATCAAAAAAATTATGTATCTATCGGCAATTATTACCTCGTAAATTAAAAACATTTTGATTCCCCTTATAATTATAAGCATCTAAATGGAAGAATTTTTTTTATATATATTTTTAAGAAGTAATAATTTAATTATTTAGAATAGATACATCTAATGTATATTTTGTATTTTCTCATTGTACACATTTATTTTAATTTTTTTTTCAAAAAAATCGACAGTCCTTATGAATATAAGTACAGTAGAACCTGCTTTTGTGCGGTAGATATGGACCGCATAAAAATAACTGCACAAAAAAATATTCGAAAATTTCATAAATTCTTACATATAACAAACAAATTCGTCGAAATACTACAGAATTTTGTTTTATGCGGTGGAACGGTTGTGACATAGCCATCTGTCGATAGCTATGTCTTGGGGTTTCAGCGTAAGTTAGAGGTGTGGGATTATCCCGGAAGGATATGAGACATTCTATAATTCTTAATATGACTTTTATTTAGAATCTAACTTAAATTACTTAGATAACGAACAAACTTATATTAAGTGAGAATAAACCAAAGTACGCCGATTTAATTAAGTCAGATCGCGCAATTAGATCACTTATCAAAATATTTTATATCTGCCTAATCTCGATTCAATATTATACTAGCGTTCAGAATATAATCCTCCTACCTTGGTTGAATACTCTACGTTCAATTAACTTCAGATATTCAGGTTAGGCTCGATTACAATAGTACGCTCCTTGTACAACTGGCGGGATCTCCGTGATTCCTTGGTAGGCCTTCTAATTACACTACTACCTTTTTTGAACTAAGCTTTCTCTAAATTGCCATCCTTGCTCACTAAATTTTCTATCCTTTTAAAGGTTATCTTATTTGCATTTTTGCTTTGTTTTTACTTCTTGGATTTGGGTTGGAAAAGTTTTGCCATTAATCGTGGCCGTCAAAGAACGTAGGAGTTATGTTAGAAGAAGAAAACGCGAGAGATGTCACAAGGTACCGCATAAAAAAAAGTCGTTTGTGACAGTAACGTACACGTTGCGAGGGTGTAACCCCGGGACTGTAGGGAGCCCAAGGCATGACTGACGCCTTGTACGTATTTACCTAAATTATAAAATATTAAAGGCAAAACCCCAGATTTTGTAGGGTGGCCCTAATATTCTCTGTTACGTCACTGGTACATTGATAGAAAGCATTACAGTGGCTCCAAAGCCGTTGAAATTCATATACCGCATAAAAAAAAGATCGCACAAAAATAAAATCGCATAAAAAAGAGCCACTCAGAAACAGGTTCTACTGTATACTCCAGTTTCTCACACTCCTCAATAGTATCTTAATTTATATTACCTAACATTGAAATTGAACACTAGGGACAAATGACCTAAAAATTTGGGTAAGCACTCCTCACCGAGAAATGCGAATAGTGAAATGTGATCTTTCGAACATTTTGGTGACCACAGTTGCCTAGTGTTCATGATCAAAGAGTCCATGAGTATCATGAGTTTGAGACCTAGAGCCACTGAAGTTTCGCCTTGTAGAGGGGATCATTCCCATTAAATCTGTTGTGACTGAAAGGCCCCCTCAGGGGCCTCACCTTCTTTAGGTGGGTACGGGTGTCACAATTCCGAGGTACCCTAGTGATCTTTTCCTTTTCCCAAGGGGTTTACTATCTTTGGTAAACACGGGTGTCACGACCCCGGGGTACCCCAGTGATCCTTCTCTATTTTCGACCCTCCATCTTGTCATCCAATTTCTCCTTTTCTTCTTCTCCCGTCCAGACCACAGACCTATGAATGTTTGGCGCAGTATAGCCAAAACTGGCTCTTGCGCCATAAAACACCAAACTCAACTCAACTCAATGTGACTGAAAGTCCTCCCTTTGGAGTGGTGCAAAAGTTGGGAGATGGGCAGGTCAGGGATTGCCTTCGTCACTTGATTGTGATAAAAAAATTACGAGGCCAATAGCCAATAGCCCTTCTGTTGCTTTATTAACACTCACCATACACTATAAGTGGGATATAAGGGTAAAAATCTGAAGAATAGTCCAAATATTCGTGTGGTAATTTTTGTCAGGGAAATCATTGTTGAAATTTTTATTTTATCTAAGATGACTCTTTATTATAATAAATTTAGACTGCTGTTCAACTTTTCAAAGAAATAGGAAAATTTTTTGAAACGGTTTAATAAATTATTAAAAGAAAAATGTTCAATTGTTATCGATATATCAGTGCTTTAAAATACAGAGTAGTTTTTTTTAATACATATGCAAATCTATTTCAAAATATAACTTTGTATCAGTTAAATTTAGTTAACATCAGAGAAAATGGTAGAAATAAGTTTTGAGATAGTAGATTAAAAATTAATTTTCTGATAAATTTAATCCCATTACAAAAGCATTAAGATTCCATACAATGATAATGACTGCAAATTGATTTTTATTATGCATTTTTTATGCTTCGTTAATCCTTTGAATTATTCTAAAGATGTGAGGTACTTTATTAATTTTTCCTTAACAAACCTAATGAAATGAGGAAGTTGGTGTCATATTCTGCTTTCTTATAATGCGTAAAAAAAATTTTTGAGAGAGAGAGAGATCGAAACTTTTTAAAATTATCTGAACTTTTCTGATACGCTTCATTAACTATTACATAAAATATATTTTTTAAAAAAGAATTAGCGATGAATTTTCTAAATATTTCTCTCGTTAGCTCACAAGAACTAATTTCTCTTTATTCAAATATTCAGACGTTGTTTTTTTCCATTGCATAAATAAACGAGTAACGCTGGTAAAAAGTTAGATGGAAAAATATTTGTTACGAATCGTGAAAATTTAAGACAGAAATTTGCCAAATGCCATCACTAGAGCTTAAGTCATCTTTAAGACCTGCATGTTGGTTATTTTATAAATATTGTGCTAACTAGTATAATGGATCCCATCTCTTGTCAACATTTACCTTAAAGGATCCGACTACGTTCGGAACCGTGATTTTAAAACAGCGCAAAAATGGATACTTTTCATGATATTTAGTGTCACTTAGATTTGAATACATGTATAAAATTGTTTTAAGGACATTTTGGCAAAATTAATTATTAAAATACAATATTTCGGCAAAAAATTAATTTAGAATAACCTTTATTCAAAATGTTCTCCTTTTGTGAAAAATGCTTCAATTATAATAATATTTTGCCTGTAAATAGCTCAGACCTCTCTACAGAGGCTCAACTAGAATTTTTGAAAAATTCACATTATTTTCAGAGCTACCACCAATTGAAATAATTATCGGCGTTTTTTTCTTAAAATCTATCCCCTCTGTTGTCGTAAAATATGGATAAACCCTTTTCTAAGTTACAAATTTCAAAAATTCTAGTTGAGCCTCTGTACAGAGGTCTGAGCTATAAACAGGCAAAATATTATTATAATAGAAGCATTTTTCAGAAAAGGAGATTATTTTGAAAATTGGTCATTCTATGCTCATTTTTTGTCAAAATATTGTACTTAAATAATTTTTTATTGTAATAACGTTCTTAAAACAATTTTATGTACATTTTCTATTCTAAGTGACACTAAATATCATAAATATTATCCATTTATACACTTTTGCAAAATCATGGTTCCGAACATAGTCAGATACCTTAATGAAATGAAAGACGAACTTGCAGAAGAGGTCTATAACAGTGAGACTCTACCTGCAGCCCGCTGAAGGCCCATTGCCCTAAAAAATTCAATTATTTACGAACAATGTATTAAAAATTTAGCGAGAAATACTCTCAATCAAATCGATCAATTTTGCTGTCTATATCGTACTAGTGCGAATTGCAAGAATTTTTTTCTATTTGAAACTGCAACGGTTAGTAACAACAAATAAGAGTGAAATTGGGAATGAACTGGAGTAGTGACCATTTTATGGGTGAAACTGCTTTCTTATAAACAAATAATACTGGTTTCAGTCTGGAATTCAGTCAAAACTCTTCTTTTCTGCCATTCTGCATTTAATAAATTAATGTTTGAAATAAAAATAAGAGAAGCTTTGTCAAAAAAAAAAAAATCAAATTATCAAATGGCTTGGCAGTTTTGTTTATATGTTTTGTTTGAATGGCCATGAATGAAAGGGAATTGAAACTACCCCATAACTCAGTAAAAATATAAAAAGAAGGAAATTTTGTGCGTGTTTGATAGAGATTAATAGAGTATTAAAAGCCAAAAATTATGAGGCACCCTCCCGAGGGTGCCCCTGTTCTCCATTATCTACACGACCTGTTTCTGTAGGGAATAACGAAGAATCACGCAAATCGTTCATCTTAATATCTGTTTATTAATATATTAACTTAATCACAATACACAACAATAATAATAATCAAAGTAAGCAGATCTGGAATGAGAAGACACAACTCGTTTTACCAGATAATCGCGTAATTGACCACTATATCTAACTTTACAGCTTAATTCTAATCAAACTAATACACGCACTTTTCTTATAGTTTAATCAAATGTGCTTACCGCTATATCCTAAGTAAACAGCATCCTTGTTTGTCCTAACAGACATGGTTTCAATCTGACTCTAATCCTTGTGGTCATGGATCCACCTTTAACTTCATTATACGGTTACCGGTAGGTTAAATCTTGGACTTCCTCTAACTTTTACTTAATCACTTCTAAGCATAGACATAGACCTCGCATAGTCATTTCGCGATTGCAAAACTTCTACTTTATATAAGATTCCTAATTTGCATATACACGCGTTCTTCTTCTCGAGTTGGTTGGAAATAATTGCCATTTCGGCCTCAAAGAAACCCCAAGAGGACATTAATAGAAATCGTGATGAAAGCCCTGTCACAAAATGAGTTTTAATATTTTGATCAATTTTCCACATTTTAAGTGTCAAATATTATCTTGGTCTTATTATGGTGTTTTTTCAATTAATCCTCATGTTTCGGCCAGCAGGAAATAGCTACCATATGCATATGGCACGGCGGGAAAAAAGATTGAGTACCCCTGGTCTATAACCTTCCAACTCCTCTTCCGCGCTTTCCGTTCTGAAATTATACTTGCTGAAAGAATCTCAAAACTTGGTGAAGTGGAGAATATCTCTCACTTATTATTGGTAAGCGAGTAATAGATCCGGTCTAGGTCTAGCCCTCACACGTCTGACAAAGGCTCTACGATTTCATTTTCACCTTGTGACGGGGCTTTATCGGAATTACTCCTATTAATCCTCTTGGGATTTCTTTGGGGCCAGAATGGCAATTCTTTCCAACCAACCCAAGAAGAGAGTGTGGTTATGCAGATTAGTAATCGTATATATTGGAACGTTAGTATTGGCAAAGAGCGCTAAGTAAGCTAAGTGAAGAGAGTTAAAGTTCTAGGGAAGAGAGTTAGTGCATGCTAGGAGTTCTGTGAGTCGGTCTAATAGTGTCAGTGCAGATAAGCAAAAGTGGGTCCGAGACCGGAAGAGTATTGCCATAGCAAGAGCAAGTGAGATGGAAGGATAAAATTGATTATTTAAGGACCGTAGCTGTTCGCAAAGGAAATAGCGATAAGCTTGTATATTTAAGCTTTAAGAATAGAGTGGATATTATTAAGTCAGGAAATAATCTATAAAGATAAATTCAGTGGTTAATTGCGCTATTTATCAACATTACGGTTTGCGTCGTTTCACTCCTGATCATAAGCCTCCTATTCTAGTGTTGTTGTATTGTATATAAATTAAGATCATAATAAACTAATTTTATTATGGCAGAGTTTAGTGGTTCATCTTTCATTCCCTCAGATGTAGGTCGCGTGGATGGTGGAGAGAGGATATCCCCAACGGTGGGGATATCACAACCTCTTACCAGTGGTCAAATCAAGTGCCTCTCATTCTCAGAGAACGAAAAGATTTTTATAATCTGTGCCAAATGTCAGGATCTCCAGGCTTTTCCCAAGAACATCTTGAATAGTACGAATCTGTTTATAAAAGATCGCTATTCAAAACCCATTCTTGTTCATGACTGTTAGAGTCTGCGGTCTAACTTATTTTGTCTGACTTCGTCAGACTCTTGGGGATTAGAATTAACAACACAACACGATATATTCTGATAATGACTTTTAAATCCAAGTAATGCGGATTAACTTGATTTTTTCCCCTCATTTTTAACCAGCTCTTAGAACAATTACATTTCTGTGATAAAGTTATAACATGTAGACCTATGATTAATTGTGAACAAGTCCTGAACTGGTAAAAATAAAACAATTTTGGATATTTTCTGTATAGGAGAGATTTCTGGCTTCAAATGAATTCAACCCACCAGTGCGATACAATTTCTCTCTAATAATGTCCGCCTTAGTCCGACTTTTTCATCTAAAAATTGTCTAAAACCATTGTTAGAAAATACAAAAAAAGTCAGATTTCCCATAAATGCAGCAAGTCGTTAATTAAAGAAAGTCTCCAATAAGTATGATTTACAAAATTAAAAACCAAAATCTTCAAGCTTTTTGTTTTTACTTTTTAATGAACATGAAACTGAATAGTAAGTAAAAACACAAATAATAATAAATTGTTAATAATGCATAAGTATAAATTTCCCATTTTCCTCTTTAAAATCTTTATTAATTATCTGATAATATTTATTTACTTACACGTAACAATTTTTTTCTGTCTTTTTTTTTCTAGAAGTACTATTAATTAATTTATTTACTAAAATACTGAATTATTATAGTATAATAATTCAGTACTTAAGTAAAAAAAAAGTTTCAATTCGAGACAAAACTGATTACATTTACTCCCGTCTGTTGTGATTAGATTTATTATAATGATAGTTCTTGTTTCATGCTATACCTTGTGATAAGTTTCTGCTAAAGCCTATACCTGATATTTCAAGCACTTAACAGTGTGACATTTTGAAAATCTTCTGAGAAAAAAGCAAAAAAATTATATCTTGTTCCAAAAAATAGTACTCGATATCAATTTAACAACCGCATTTTCTGGTAATACTTCATTTTCAAAGGTGTTCCTTTTCTGAGTTAAAAATACCAAACGTGCCAATAGCTTTTTCCATCTCTGTAAATTCTATTTTATTTTACTTCTAGTCACGATATGCCTTAAAAATTATACTTATAAAACAATGTCTTGATTAAAAAAAATTAATCCCATTTTTTTAAAGCACTTAATTTTTTAGGTATTTCCCATCAAAATGACATTTAGATACTTTGTATATTATTTTATTTTACTTGTCTTTGTGCCTTTTAAGATTTTAGCGTGAATATATATATATCTCTCTCTCTCAATTTTTAAATATATTTTTACTTTAATTTTAGAAGTATAAATTAAATATAAACACAATGTTTAACCAATCAAGATACAAAATTATGAAGGAAACTTCTAAACTGTATAAAATTTTCACTTTGTGTATATCGAGATGAGGTAAGCAAATCACACACACATTAACATTTCAGCTCAGATGCACATCATGGATGTCTCTAAAATCACCAGCAAGCGGTACAACAAAATTACATTTTGAAGTACTAGTTTTACTTTTACACACTAGTGCTTTGCGTAAGCAGCTTTAGTATACTCGAAGAATAAAAACGTTATTCGAGTGCATTTCTGAGTTCGACAGAAAAAAATCGCTGCTAATAGAGAATGTAGTTTATCCTTCTGAGAAATCAGTGATCGTGTTGGACGCGACCAAGCAGCAGTAATATGGGTATATGAATCGACTGGATTGCTGGAGGAAACAGCTGACCAATGATTGCAGCAAACTTGTCATACCACTACATGTGATGACGCATATTTTGCGTATGCCACTGATATATCTATCAATCGCATCAGAGACCATATCACAAGTGAGGTCTATTACCATCGGTGTTTGTATCATTCGGAGTCGTTCACAGCATAGTGAAATGCCCGCAAGGCGTCTAATGCTTCGATTGCCTTTGTCTAAAAATTATAAGTATTTGTATCTACATTAGGGCATTGAATGGTGAATATATACAACTGAATGGCATGAAATTGTCCTTACATACTAATCATGCTTCTGCCTGCAACATCATGATGGTCAGATTTGAGTGTAGATAGACCATGGAGAGAGGTTGCTTAACTGTTATTACCTTATATTTCATTGTACTGGTTCTGCAATTGACATTATGATTTGAGGTGGTATTGCATTTCTATACTATGTATTGAACATTATCTTTATAATTAGTAGTGAATGCTATATCTCTAAAGTTTGGAGGGCTAATTGAGTTCCTTTATCTTTCGAACCCTCCTGTTGCTACCTTCCAACAGGACAAAGCGCAACTATGTGTTTCCCGCCATGTTCAAGACTTCTTTGCCTCTAGATTATATTGCTATACATATATTGGCTTATCTATTAAAAATTTAAAGTTTTACCTTCAGTTTGATTGCCACCTACTTATGCAGATTATTTTTGAGGTATAAAAATGAGTGAAAGAGAAAGATGAAAGTGCAAATAGAAGGCTGATAGTTGTTAGTTGAGAAGTTAGCGAGATTAGCAGCGCAGAGAGAGAGATTCCACTTCCAATTTGATAATTAGATTCGTCGACTAGTTTATAACTCCTTGCTTACGCCTAGACATTTATTGATTTTGTAAGTAAATTACATTTTGGAAAGTTATCGGATCAATCTCATCGACTTACAGGTTTGAAAATCATTTCAAACAGTACAGCTTCTGTCGCTTAGTGGTAGTTACAGTTTTGAGTGTCTACGATTATTTCAGATAAGTGAACCCTTGATCTCTTAAGTATTAGTTGATCTTTCTCGTAACCCTTGAATAGGAACAGTATTCTTATAAAATCATTAACTTTGTTATTTTTGTTTGTGGTTATTTCACAACATTTTGGGTCATGGCGATATTGATACATGAAACTATTATAATTCAGTTAGAAATACAAAATATCCATTCATAACAAAATTTATTTAGAAGAAATTAATACATTTATTCATTTACAAATACCATTTTTAAAAAGTAAACATAAATAGAGTATACAGAGATATGAATTGGATACAAAAATGTCTATTTGCAATCACATACCATTCTTTACATGCGTACGAAATCTAATATTGAAACGAACTACATAATAACAAAACTTTATGCAAAATTGCACTGCAATATACAAATTGTTAATAAACAATGTATCATTCAACGCCATTATGAAAACTAGTTTATGGAACTGCGTGTACATGCGTGGAAACTAAATTCTGAAAAAGCGAAACATTCTTTACATCATTTACAATATAAAAATAAAACAAAATTACCTATATCTAAGTCAATAATATATATATATATGCAAAACATTTACATCAAAAATATACAAACCAAAAGTAAATATTCTTGTGAAGTTTTTAAATCATTGGTCAAGTTTTGTAAACCAGAGTGTATTTACAATCCCAAACAGGACTCTCCAGCAATGAACCCGTAACATTGCCTTTAAACCACTAAGTAATAAAGTCATATTTATTATACGACGAGATTAAAAAAACTGGTTAGACATTCAGAAAAGAAAATTTTAAAAATATTATTATAAAATAAATTTTTAGTATTGCAAACCAAAGAGTTGATGGAAGTGGACAACTTGATGTACTTCAGTACCTTCCATGTGATGACCATGTCCATGGTGGTGACCGTGATGGTGGCCATGGTGGTGACCATGATGGTGGCCATGGTGATGACCATGGTGATGACCATGATGATGACCATGGTGGTGTCCATGATGATGTCCATGGTGATGTCCATGGTGATGTCCATGGTGA
>BMAV01007101.1:359968-401542 GCA_019973955.1 Trichonephila inaurata madagascariensis
GGGTTTTTTTTCTTTCTTTCTTTCAATTTTAAATTGAACTTTTATATCATGCATGAATGCAATAAAAGCAGCAAATATCAAGAATAGTATCTGAGTATAGTAAGACGCTAAAAAAACCCGTAACAGTGAAATAAAGGAAATGTATTGTTGGTGATTATATTTTTTAATCAAATTCTATATCTGATACTGTTTACCCTCTTTAAACGAGGAAGATAACAGTTGATATTTGTGCATTATTTTTTATATTCATGAAATATGCTTCAAAGTTTTCGTTTCCAAAAGAATGTTTGACAGACTTTTTTTTTTTAAAAAAAAAATGCAATCATTGAGGTTAATTATTATTGTTATCTTAAAAAAACGTAGAATTAACATTTTATTATGTAATGATGATAATACTATTATGCATAAAAAAATTAGATGGTAATATTTAATAAGAATTATATTATTTGTGAATTGCTTTTTTTAAATTAGGCATGTTTTAAAATTTTGATTTTATTATCAAGTCAAAAATCATATTACAATAATCCAAACCCTCTCTGGGTGAAATTTTATGACTGAAGAATCAGAAAAGCTCAGAAAACATCAAAGAGAATATATAATCTACTCCATTTCTGAAACAAATCAAAAACCGAGATCATTGTTATTTAAAAATAATAAATTTGCTAGTTTCTTATACCTCACTGTTGTTCATCTTTTCAAACAAATATTTAAATGTATCAAATATATATATATATATATATATATATATATATATATATATATATAAAATACCATCTTCCAAAGAGGAAATTTTAGCTGAATTTCTAATCAGAATATTTATAGTAAAATAATATTTAAATCCAAAATGAATATTATTGGCCAATTAATTCAAAATGCAAGCAGATTTAACTTACATTTGGTATCAATACGTTCGTTTTTAAAATTAAAATGCGCAACAGATACATTTCTATAAAAACGTATTTAACTCTTATAGGATCATAAAGTTGCCTAGAGTAAATATCTCTGTAAGACCCGAAATATTTTCATCTTTATATATTAAATTATCCTGGTTATTAACCCTTTATTGACCCCAATGGCACTGGAAAAATAATTTTAAAAAAGTCCTTCCCCTCCCTGGAGTGTAGACGGTACCCGCACGATCGTGCGGGTTGGGCGTTACTTACGAAACTGTCACCAAAAAAATTTTACGAGTTATACATTTTTCGGCTCTAAGTTTATAGAAGAAATAAACTTAATTCAAATAAAATTATTACAAATGAAAAAGTTATTGATGTATAATTAATTTTTTTATTGACTCATAATTTATTTGCTGTGAAAATCTTTAAAGCGTGTTTTTGTTTTTGACAAGCATACATAAACATTGCATTTTTCACAACGTGTTTTTGAACTGCTTTCGCAATTTTCAGATCTGGTTTTGAAATGTCGTTAGCGTATCGAAAATAGATGTACATGCCGTGCATTTTATAATGGCATAGCGTTTTAGTGAAGGGATTATAATACTTCGATCTTTTTGCGGGAGAAATTACAACACTGTCATCTTCACCATCAGTTAAAATACTTTTCTTTGTAGATGGAGATGCTGCTAACGCTTCAAATATCTCTAATTTAATTTTTATGTGATTCATTTTTAATTTTTGGAGGGATTTTATTTAATATGGCATCTTTTTTGTTCTGAAACCAAGAATTTGCTACTACTAAAACAATGGAATGAATGGGTGCAGGAGACTTTGATGGTAAAGGATGATTCATAATTGTCTTTTAATTACAAATATGTCCATGTTTTTCTTCATTGCTCTCATCTGAACTTGATTCTTCTTCCAGTATGTGTGGTTCATATGTTTTATCCGCAACATAGTCATCATCCAAAAGATCATTAAGTTCAGAATCTGATTTATTCATCAATTACAAAATTTCTTATTATGTGATAATTCTTTTCCTTTTATACACCTGAAAAAAAATTTGGTTAAAAGTTTGCACAGTATTCCACGAAAAATAATAAAATATGTCAGAAAATTTTATAATGAAAAAAAAAAAAAAAAAATTAAACCACACCTTACCAACTCTCACCGGAAAACTCAAGTTTTTTTGTAAGTGGTGGGAGCGGGGGGAGATATGGATGCAAATATCTGCGCAGTGGATGAAAATGACCCAACCGTCAACAAATATATGAAGGAAAAAATTAATTGCAAAAAAGAGTGAAAGAAAGGAAAAAGGGACTCGTTCATGCCAACTCCAATGAAATATGGTTTTAATTATGTAACAATATATTTCATTTTTATTTAGGCTTCCATACAAATTATTGAAAACAGAAAAAAAAATATCACACGGCAAGAGCACTTACCTTTACAGTTGCAGTGATTCAAGTGATACCCAAGTCGCACGATCGTGCTGGTAACGAAATCCTGAGTCCTACAAGCAACATCAAGAACGCATAGTTAATATTTTTACTATTTTATAATTATTTAAACATTAAGACAAACATTTGTATTTAAGCAGTTCGAAATATATTGATTATTACCTTTTTATGATCGATAAGAAGAGGACGCGCGTGTTTCCGTTGAATTTGTGAACAAAGCTAAACTTGCCAGCAGAAAGTAAAACATGGACTAAAACCACCGTCTGGTGATAAGAAGTGATAGTTAAACTTCCTGTGCAAACCCGCTGAATCGTTAAATTCTGGCTTTTCTTACATGCAACTATTCTAGAAACAAAATCATATAAGAATATCTAACCTGCACTATTGTGCGAGTTGGGTCTGAAAGGGATATTGGTATGTAATAGTGTATTTTAGATTGTGTACATGTTAAATCAAAAACATAAGAAAAATACATAACAATGTGTCGCGTTGGGAGAAATTTTTGGGAATAGAACAGAATTATCTCCATAGAATAATTTTCATTATTAGGCATTGGTTTATCTTTTTTTTTAAATATACTTTATTATTGTACAAAATTATGCTTACCATAAAACATGTTAAGTAATGTATTATTACATGACACAATAAACACTAAAATAATAGCATCTGCGAATGTTTTTTCAAAGGCGTAAACTGATATAAACGTAATATTTTTTTTTTGTTGTTAAGCGTTCTTACATTTACTTATTTACATTCGGCATACATTCTGTTTTGACATTATGTATAAAAATGTGGATAAGGTTATAATTATATATGACAATCACCAATATAAAGTGGAGGGAAATGTTTCCTTTTGTCGTGAAAGGGTTAAGTATAATTATAAATATTTTTATTTCTTCACAATTGGTATTCAATTAGAAATGCTTGTGTGTGTTTTGTGCACACCCCAAATACGATACGATCATCTTGAGGTTTAGCATGTCGATTCATTTATACCAAGATTAAATATTTAATGCCGATGGATAAAAAATGTGCAAAATAGGTAGCAGTTACACAGAAGGCTTATCTTTTATTATTGTTGGCATTGCAATTCCCTGGAGGTACAACAGAAATGTCGTTATGACATTGTTGATTAGACAAGTGGACAACTTCGAACACAGTCACACAGTAGGGATAAGAGAAGCTGGCTAATCATACTAAACAGATGTCACAATCTGCACTGTATAATTATGCTGTGGGAATTTTCGAGAAGTAATGGTTGTTACAAGGAACTCGTCAACAGAATAAAGGTTCTGGAACGACAAGGAACAAGAATGGGAGACGAGATTGAATAATTTCACAAGCCCGGACAGCAACATCATCCAACATGATACAGCTTCTTCTGCGTGGTATCCTCTACAATCTCAGGGAGCTTGCCTATGTGGTTGCGCTCATAGGGGTCGTTCAGATATCTGCTTTAATTCAGCATCATTGGAAAAGCCGTCTAGTATGGTATCGTAGGTTATGATCATGGCTGCCAGCAGACTGGCATCATATAGCGTTCAGTGATAAATCCAGCTTCCTTTTTTGCAGCAGAACAGTAGTAAGCTTACAGTGAAGCTTAGATCCATGAGTGGAATAGGTCCAAATCAGTCCCTTCTTTATAGAGGCATTCAATCATTATCCTGGTTATAGTGTTGGGGAGTACTAGCTTTTACAGCAGCAGTCTATTCAGAGTGAGTAACTTTAACAACACAAAGATATGTTGATGATAGTCTGTGGCCAGTTGGGTTACTTTCATGGCACAATATCCTAGGTCAGGGGTGGCGAACCTTATTGGATCAACGTGCCATTTTTTTTTTAAGAAATGATTAAGGAGGTATAGACGTGCCGTCAAATAATTTTTACTTGTGACTATTGAGAAAAGAATAAAACTAAATATTAACAACTCAAAACTCTTTAATTACAACAAAAAAAATCATTTTGCACAGTATAATAGTAAATGTTTTGTTTATATAAGTGAATTCAAATTCAAGTAACATTAGTGTAAATTCTGTTGTGGTATATTAGATGACAAAAAAACTTAGACTTGTAAGATGTTACTTTTACCACAGAACGCAAGCAGAAATGCAGTAATCTTCCAAATGGTTTGTGAGTCTTTAATGTTATTCATCTATGAATATAATGACTTGCAGGCATAGGTAGATGAAAATGTGGTTAAAATAGCATGAACCAGTTTTTTCAAACAGCTAAATGTATCTGAAATCGAATTCCATGTTTCCAAAATTTCATTACTAGCATTTTAACCCTTTATCGACCGCATTATGATTTACTGTAGTTTTTTTCATGGGATATTTTTTTTTTTTGAATCACTACATTCAAATTAAGGGATATACATCAACAAAATACTTAACTTTGGAAAATTTAATTAGTTAGAACTAATTAATTAATTAAAGATATTCATCTGTAAAATTAATTATATACACCGTTCACTTAAAATAAATAGTCAAATCGTTTTCTAAGGTCTTAATTTACATACAAAAAATAAGACACTTAAAATTTTGACATTAACTATTTTTTCGGCACAAAAATGATAATCCTCACAATCCGCTGAAAACACAATTTCTCCTATAAAACTGTTCGACCTTCCCGCTAAAATACTCATCATAGAATCCGTACTGCCGTATATCTTGGAAGAGTAAATTTCAAAGAATATTCCTGTTAAATACCGTTAGAATATTCGTACAAATGGTTATTCTACGTAATTTTAAAGTGAGTGGTACTTATAAGTACCGTCGGTCGATAAAGGGTTAACTTATATTGCTTGTTAATCTTCCTGTTTTAATCAATTCCAACTGTCTCCTTTTTTTACAACAAATTTTTGAATCCATATTGAACTAGACTTGAAATCAATCAGAGTTGCACTTCAATTTTTCCAATGTACAACCAGTAGAATTAGAACAACTTCAGTTTATTAAATGAAATCACATCAAGGTACATAAAAAAATTGAGCGTTTCCGATAATTCTTTTAACTGAAAAAATCTCGCTGAAAACTGTGACCGATCACACGTTTTTTGTAATACTTTATACTGAACATTGTTATTTTGAATTAAAATGCAAACCGTTTTGATCGGTAGCGTGCCCAAAATATTGTGTCACGTGTTCCATCAGTGGCACGCGTGCCAATGGTTCGCCATCCCTGTCCTAGGGATATCCCAAAAGATAATACTATTTACTATACGGCTCACATGTTTCATTTTATTGATACAGCTCCAATTTCAGTAAAAAAACTAGGCTTTTCGTCAATCAATCATGTATAAAATAAGGTGAATCACCATTTCGAGCACTTCAAAATATCTGCTATCTGGAGTAAAAATTGATGAATCCCTGGTAGAATATATTGCAAGCTGACATTTAGAACTCTTAACATTTCTTATATCAATAGGTACAAGGTTGCGTTGCCCCCCCCCCCCCCCCCCTGCCAGGATTGCCATAAATGAGTGGTTTGAACGTTCTATGTACAATTTATAACCATATTGATGTCATCTACACTTTTCAATTTGTAATTATTTCATTATCTGTGTTCATTATCTTTACACATGTTTAATTTCAATAAAAACAGTAACTTGCATTATTGGTGTTTCCATTCCCCTTTTTTGTGAAAGATTGTGATTTTCTTCATTTTAGCAAAAAATTTATATTTTGTATGGAATTACGAATGATATCAATATTTTGTGAAAACCTGACGGTTTTAAATATTTAATATGTCTTCATTACTGGATGAAAAGAAAAAGTGTATTGAGAACTTTCTTGAAACCTAAAGAATGTTATCGTTAAAAAAAGATCATTAAAAAAAAGTTTACCATGCATTTGAAGGACTTTGTAGCCTTAATACGAACCACAAAAATCTCGTAGCCACGGTAGCCTAGTGGTCATGGTCATGGAAGTATTTCCGGAACGTCATGGGTTCGATCCTAGTGCCACAGAAGATCCGCCGTGTAGAGGTACCGATCCACATTTAATCTATCGAGGCTCAATGCCCTCCCGTTGGAATGGTAGTTTGTATAAGGGGTTGTCTCCTCAGATGTGATCCTCGTCACTTGATCGTGGTTCAAAACTACGAGGTCCGTTGCCAAAAGCCCTCGAGTAGCTGAGCAGTGCGACGTTAATAGATTCACTCACTTACTCAAACTTTCTACTTATTATAGACTTTTTGATCAAAACCTTTTTCTTGGCACATCCCTCAATCCTAACCAAACATTCACTGTACCTCAAAATTTGATGCCTCTTAATTATAGATTTGGCATTATTTATATATATATATATATATATATATATATATATATATATCCCCCTCTTTGTTGGCTTGTAGCAAAAAAATTTACGACTGAAATAAGAAAGTTTTGTTCTTCCAAGGATACTGACTGAATTATGTTTTGTAACTGATTATCCCAGAAATTGAAACCCTTTTAACTCTTTCTATGATGATTTTATGATACTTTTGTTCATGTTTTCTAATGTAGTACAAGCAGAGTACATGCATGTGTATTCGAAGCAATATATTAAGATATGTATTCTGTATTTGAAATTTTCAAATTATACTTGCCTTAGCATATCAATTGTCATTACTTTAAATAGAAATATAGGTACTATTTTAACTCTTTTGAATATAGAGGGAGGAATAGAAATGTAGTATTTCCATTGCATTTTACATATCAAATTTTTTGGAAATATATCAATTATTCTGGGTATTTTCTTTTTTAGGGATTTGTTTCGAATATATACTCTGATAAAAATTAATTTTATTATAAAGAGTTACTATTTCACTTCTTTAGAGATCATTCTCCTATTCCAAACTGTAACCGTATAACACTATCATACTCATTCGCTTAGTTTCAGACATGCTTAGAAAAACCAGCCTTTAGTATTATCTTAAGGTTTTTTGAAATACAGTGAAAATCGTTTAACACGAAACTGACTGAAGTATTTTTTCATGTTAAAAGAATTTCATGTTAAAGGATATTGCAAGAAAAAAAACATAGTATATTAAACAAAATTAAGTTTATTAGAGTATAGTTTATTTACATAGATATGTATATATAAATGCATTTAATAAAAATCAATGAAATAAAAACATTCACAAGTACTTAATAAAGTTTAATACGCAAAACTTAACAATACCAATATCTTCAGTGATTTCCGTTTTCA
This sequence comes from Trichonephila inaurata madagascariensis, assembly GCA_019973955.1. Taxonomy (NCBI): domain Eukaryota; kingdom Metazoa; phylum Arthropoda; class Arachnida; order Araneae; family Nephilidae; genus Trichonephila; species Trichonephila inaurata. The sequence goes on from BMAV01007101.1 coordinate 367,513, forward strand.
TCTTCTGTTCTTGATCAACAGCCTAAAGAAGCTCCATCTTCATTTTAAGCGAAATGGAAGTTTGTTTTCCCTTTGAGCTCTTTACCATTATGCCCGTGAGATGCTTCGTGTCGTGTTTGCGCGGATGGTGAAAGAAGCTTAGATAAACAAAATTGGCTCGTGTCACAGGCTATTCTGGGGTTATTTCAAAGCCAAGTTAGCCCCTTTCTACGAAACACGTGAAACCACTTCTCTTTCATTTCACACCCGCCTGCAAAGATGGTGTTTGTCGAATTTTGTTCATTCCAAGAAGGAAAATTTTTTCGTGTCAAGCAGTTTTTGTTTCGTGTTAAAAGAAAAAATTGTATAAAAATGCATAGTAGTTTGGTGGGACCGTTGTATTATTTCGTGTTAACCGATATTTCGTCTTAAGCGTTTTTGCTTTAAATGTATTTCACTGTATATTATACATGTTTCATAGAGTAAATTATTTATTCATTTTAAAAGTTGTATTGATCAATACGTAGACTTTTTACAAAATATTTTAAAATATCAATACCTTTGTTATTTTTAAAAGTTGATTAAATACTTGTTTTAAGTAACAACAAAGGAAGAACAAATAGGAACTATGATCTAAACACAATTTCCTGAATACATAATACATTTGCTTTCAATTTGTTGTTTTTAGTTTCTTTTTACTGCATACACACTCACAAATACCTGCTTGAGAGCGCCAAGTAGTCCAAAACAGAACTTTGTCAAAAAGCTTGAAATATCTCTAGCATTCTGCAACTCAGCAGTCTCGTAAGCTCTTATTAGATAGCATAAAAGCTTTTCAGAAAAAAAAATAGAGATACGAGAAATAAATCTACTTCTAAAAGGGTTGACGAAACCAAAAAGGGTTGATGAAACCAAAAAGAATGAATGAAAAAATGAAGTGGAAAGTAAAGAATTACAGGGTATGGCGAATATTACAGAAATGAAAATGTTGCATAGTGGGAAGTTATATAGAGATATTACACAGCACTTATATATAAAGATATGGAAAATGTGAATCCTGATTAGGGCTTAATTTATGATACCATTGACTCCAAGAAGTAATAATAAAGAAGTTATTTTTATAAAAATGTTAATAGTGAAATATATGAAGCAACCTTTTTGATTTTTAACTTCATGTTCTATTAAAACTTCAAAACATGAGTCTATGTTGTATATTTCAATTCAATATAGAGACAATATTAAAATTCTCATTGACATTTCAACATTATTTTCTGTTATTTGAAACATGTTTAAGAAATTGTATAGAATTTTTTTTTAAATTTCCATTTTTGTATGCAAACTAAATTGTTGTTTTCCTACCTCCTGTAGTTTTGCAAGAAACGAATTAAAAATATCATGCAGTCATCTGTTAAAAATATTCCTTTAAGTAATTTTTACTATTAATAGTTTTATGATTAACAACAATAACTGGAATAAGAGGATAAACACTGGAACATGAATAAAAACTATTTTGGCATTTAAAGGATATTGAATAATATGATTTTCGAATTTTTATTCTTCGAGTATTGAAATCTGCAACTTACAGGTTGGAATATTTATAAATTTCTTACATATATCTCTCGTAAACCATGAAAATGATGCCAATGTGTAAATGATTAAAATTAAAAAGATTCATTCGAATAGAACTAATGTAAAAACACTAATTCTCCGAAATATCAAAACATAAGTATATAAATGGTTCGAAGCAATTTCAGAAACCAATAAAGTGATGTATAAGTCTTCAATAAAATAAATTTGAAATAAGAAATCCTCTTTAGAAAAGATTAGAAATAGGGAAACTTCTTAAAATTTTTATCGTTATTAACACTTTGATGATTGGGATGAAGTAGTTAATTTTTTAAAATGATTCTTGTGAAAGAATTAAAGGATTATTTCACACGGAAACATTTTAAGCGCATTTTGTTTTTTAAAACGCTTATTTTAAAAGTATTTGAAAGATATTTTCAATTTTTTTTGGTCATTCTTGCTAATTAGATTGGTATAACGAAATTTATAGAATAATGAAATAATTGTACATAATTTGATCCATATATGTATATTTTTTTAAAAATTGTGACTCACATATTCAGAATTGTGATGAAAATTATAAATTTTCTTTAATCATTGGTAACGAATGAATCAAGTAAGTAAATATTTCAACATCATAATAAAACCCCCATTATATTGATGTTTTAACGATATGAATCAAAGAATTATACACAATCGAGGCATTTTCAAAAATACTCTCTTTTATATGGTAAAACACAACAAAATTAGTTTATTTTATAAAAAAAAAAGAACCGTACATTTTTTATGTGCCTTAAGCCTTCCATCTACCTGCCGCGCGCGCGTTTTTTTTTTTTTTAATTCGTGAAAATAAAGTTATAATCTTAAAAAGGTTTTGTTTTCTTCTTCAAACTGAGACTGGTCCATTCCATTTGAATGAAATAAAGTCCATGCTATATACACAAATGATTTATACAGCAAATGATAAGGAAGGTTTCTTTGAAATTATATTTTTTCTTTAATATTAGAAATGTTTCTAAACATTTTTAAGTTCTGAAAAATCACAAATAAAGCATTAAAACAGGCATAAAAATATTTTCAGAAATCGGAGGGAAAATATAATGTTCTAGGAAAATTTTTGCTATTTTTTGTTCTTTCGTAAGCATTTTCTTGCATTCAAATTAATATTCTAGTTTAGGATTGAGGAGTATAGGGAATTTCCATGGAATTAAATATTACGTTCTTAAATTCATGAATGACCCATAGATCGATGCCTTAAGAATATTCAATGTATGCAAATGTTTACTTTATTAAGAATTTTTATAATTATTATCCGATATTTAAAAAATTTTTACAAACTACTTATGTGTAATATTATACTTACGAGAAATGTCTAATTGTATGTCGGTATTTTTACAACAATATATAAATATTTAACACTAGAAAGACTGAAATTTAGTATATACCTATAATGCCCAAAAGCAGTCAAAATGACTGCATTGTGAAAGAATGATTATTGTGTAAAGAAATTTGCTGAAAATTTACTTTTAATGGTTTTTTTATATTATTTACAGTCACATAACAAGTTGTTAGTAAATATTAACAATAGAAAAAAATTTACTTCACTTTGAAAAAAATATATTCTAAAGAATTCTGAGAAATTGTGCATAATCCTTTTTTTTTTAATTGAAATTAAAAAGCAGTCAAAATGACTTCCTTGAGCAATCTAGTGTTAAAGAACGTAGAAATATAGTGGCTCTCAAAAATAGACATACACTTGCAATTTTCTATAAAATAAAATTTTTTAAACTAATTATTAAAATTAGTTTATCGGAATTGTAATTTTTTATAATATCTGCAACTTGTGCTTATTAAAATAACGCAATCACTTTTTAAAGCATAATATTACTATTATTTTAAGAAAAATTAATAATCAAAACACTATGGAAAAATTACACCATGGAAGTCTTCGTACACTTAAAAAACTCTCCAGATAGCTTAAAATATTGTATTTTTTTCTTAATGTAAGTACTTAATAGGATAGCTTTTAGTCTTCGCAACAACTTCTAAATGTCTCGGTGTCGATTTGATCAGTTTTTTGTAATTTCTGCGTCGATGTTTCTATATTCTTTTATGATTATTATTTTTAATTCATATTTTATTTTCACAAGTCATATCTTCTTACTCTATCTTCAAATTCTCTCTACATATGTTCTATTAGACTTGAATCAGGGTATTGACTAGCTGATTTCAGAAATTGGTGGCCGCTATAAAGACAACAGAGGCGTAAGTTGAGAGCAGTGCGCTTGAGGCCATTATCTTGTTTAAAAAATGAAGTCTCTAGTACCTAAATTTTGGGCGGATAATTTCAAATTGTTCTTTAAAATATTTAAATAAAGTTCATGATTCACAATACATTAAATAATGCTAAATTATCTAATTTTAAAGCTGATTTACACCCCCACACAAGAACACCTCTTCCTCCATGCTTCATTGTTTCAACTAAATCTTGGAATTAAGTTTTTCGTTTTTTTTTTTTTTTTTTTTTTTTTTTTTTTCTTCTTCTTCTTCTTTTTCAAACTATTCTAAGCACAATGGAACCAAAAAGTTTGATTCAGTTGTCAACCCAACCAATTTTCGGTCAATGTTGAATTTTCTGAAACTTAATTCCAAGAATTTATTTGGAACTGTGAAGCATGGAGGTGGAGGTGTTCTTGTCTAGAAGTGTAATTCAGCTTCAAGATTAGATAATTTGGTATTTTGAGATGGTACTGTGAACCATAATCTTTATTTAAATATTTTGAAGAACAATTTGAAATTATCTTCCCAAAATTTGGGTACTGGAGGCGACTTCATTTTTTAACGAGGTAATGATGGCATGCACTGTTCTCAATGTACGCCTCTGGTGTCAATATAACTGTCCCCAAATACTGAAAACACCTTCTAAATCACCTGATTTAAGCTCTGTAGAGAACATATTTGATGAGAATTGGAAGATTGAATAAGAAGACATGGCATATAAAACAAAATGTGAGCTAAAAACAAAAATCGCAGAAGAATGAAGAAACATCGATGCAGAAATTACAAAAAAAAAAATGAAATCTATACCAAGATATTTAAAAGTTGTTGTGGTAGTAAAAAGATATCCTACTAAATACTTAATAAAGAAAAAAATAAATAGTTAAAGCTATGTTGAGTTTTTTTAAGCGTACGAAGACGTGTGTGAGTAATTTTTCAATAGTTTTTTTTATTATTAATTTTTTAAAATAAATGTGTTATACTATGTGTTAAAAATTGATTATACTATTTCAATAAGACCAAGTTGCAGATATTGTAAATAAATTTCGATTCTGATACATTAATTTTTATTAGTGAATAAAAATTAAATTTTATAGAAATTGTAAGTGTACGAACACTTTTGAGAGCCACTGTATATATTTCTAATGACAAACCATTGCTTTTAATAACTGAGTTACATTTATTTTAACATATTTGTTAATTGAATTAAATCTTACTAAGCAATTATAGCTATTTCTTTAATTAATATGTATCTAAACATTTCGTCATGGTTAACATAACATTCAAAAACAAAATAAGGGCTACGAATGAAACAAAGCTAACGTGTTTGGATGGTTAGCTGATTTTTTCTTTAGTGAAAAGGCAAGGTAAGTAGAGTTAATATTAGACACATTCAGGGTCTGTTTGTCTTTTTTTAAAAAAACAAGTTGTTGAACTAAAACTATTTCCTCCAAATTAATTGGTCTTTTAATTTCAAAAGGCCAATTATCGGAGTTTTATTTTTTTTTTAAAAAACTATCAACTTATTCTACATTTTGAGAATTAAATAGAAAACAATTTTTTTTTTCAAATCATGTGAGTTTTAATTTGAATTTCTTACGAGCTGAGAATGAGAATATTTTTATATTTCAAATTTAATAAAACTAATGATATTCTTTTTAGTATCAAAAAGTATGCTTTAGTAAATCCTTTTACGTGTTGATAAAAAATGAATCTTTCAATGTTGTAAAGCTTCTGAAATTTGTATAAATGCTTCGAAATTCTATAAATAGAAGGCTATTTTTTATATCCAATGATAAGAAAGTATATAGCATAATGATATATATGATACGTAATTAAAATGTTGCAGATTCCCTCTGAACAGTTCTTATTACAATTAAATTTCTATTTAATCAACAGTTAAATCGAGAAAATAACTCTAACGACATCTATTACATTAAGTTTGTTTGTGCAAGGCGTCCATTTTTTTTTTTAAAAAAAATCTCCATTTGAAAAAGAGAACATATCATTAGACGGAAACTTTTATCGTTCTCTGTTTGAGTAATTTTATTTGATTTTACTCGATTTTATGCTTGATTACAGTAATTTAGAGAGTGAATTTCTTATAATTCAACTTAATAGCTGTTTTTTGTCTAACCAAATTTAAGTTAACAGCTACCCGTAGCTTCATTTTCAAAATAACTAAACTTCTTTTAGTTTTTTTCCCTTAAAAAACTCATAATTTGTGATTCCTTTCTGAAACCACTTTATGGTAGCAATTCTCCTAAAATAATAATGTACTTTATATTAACAAGCTATTAAAATATTGAGTAAATATATTTAGTAATATTTTCAGGTAAGTTTCACACTCAAAAGATTCTTTAAATATTTTTATTTCTAACATGTATAGAATGCACAATAACAAAATTATCATGTATCTTTGTTCCCTTTTAGTATTACTTTTCTCCCATTATGCAGGGTGTCTACAAATTAGTTGGACGATTTCTTAAGCTAAGTACTATCGAAATATTAAATGAAATTAACCCGTTTAAAGTCAGACTAAAAGTAATATATCCTAAGTTTATTCACAGAGGGCGTTAGATGTCATAATGTAAGAATTTGGAGGTTGGAAAATCCTCCTGCAATCTTAGAACATGAAAAACATAGTACCAAGGTAAGCATGTTTTGTGCAGTGAACTCTTCAAATGTTCTTGTCCCACTTTTCTTCGCTGAAAAAACTGTTGCAGGAATTATTTACTAGGACATGCAACAGATTATATTCCCTATGCCAAAGAATAAATGCCAGATTACATTTTTCAACAAGGGTGCTTCTTATCATTCCCACAACGACGCTACATCTTACCTCAATGTTAAGATATCAGTTTGGATTGCTCGTGAAGGTGTTATTTAGTGATCATCGCGATCACCACTGGTTTTCAGTGTATGGTTTGTAAATGATCAAGTGTACACCCCATCATTTCCTACATCTATTCCTGAACTAAAATCAAGAATCTACTCTGTAACTAATTTGATTGACGGAAACAAGCTAACAAGAAAAAGAAAAAACGGATTTACCGATGCGACATTTGCCACGAAAAGAAGCCACTTCAAACCTCCGTGATAATGTTAATCTTGGACTATTTCTCTTTAATTGTTTTCCCTGTAAATTGCATGCAATAAATCATTCTTTCTGCCCAACTAATTTGTAGACACCCTGTATTTAAAAATAACGTTGAATGATTTTTATAAATTTGTTTTTATGTGAATTTTAATAAAAGTTGTATTGAATTTAAAACTAATTTTTTTGAAAAATAAATCATTATTTATAGAAGCGTAGGTTTATTTCGAATAATGTATTATAATAAACATATACAAAAGAACAAAAAAAAATTATATTTACGTCCAGCCACTTGATGTCTCTTCATTCCTACTATCCTTCCTATTTCGAGAGAAGTTTTGGTATTTTTTTTTTTTTATATTATTGTGTGTCGATATACTGACCGGGTCGCACATATGTTTTTTGTAGGCTACGAGTTTGACACCCCTGATTTAAGTTATTACATATATATATATATATATATAATACTTAAATTAAATTGAATTTTATGACGCGTACATTCTCCAAACAAAATCGGACTAATTTATAATTCACGATATTTTGTGATGTAATATACCTGCGTGAATTGTTCAAATATACCAAAAATATCTGTAAAACTTTGTTTTCAGTCAAATTTCATTAGAAAAAGGAGGATACAACTTTTATTTTGTCGAGTATTTTCTCACGACATTAATTAAATACATTTTAAAAACCTTCGCAGTGGATCAGGGAATTAATGATGAATTAAATCTAAATTCCAAAATCAATAATTAATTGATATTAAAAACGGCATATTAAAGATAAATTTTAAATCCTTATGGATGGGAAGAGTGTAAATAAACACCAAATTGTAAAAGTTACTATGCTATACCAATTAGCTTTGTTCACGTAATCAAAGATTCTTGAAATTTATTACTTTTTTATACAAAAAAACCAATATGAATTCACACGAACGTGGCGTTTTTAAGAGCATTTTATTAAGAGCTGCATTGCATATCAAAGCAGGAAAATACCGGTTGATTCAAAATTAATGTGACCAATTTTAAAAGCATATAAATATGAACGGTAAATTTTTATCATTTTGCTGCCAGTTATATTTTAAAAATGAAACATTTAAATTAATAATCTAACTATTTTTATTAGTGGGAGTAGTTATGGCTCCGAAATTAGACCCTCAAACACGAAACGAAATTTTAAAGCTTTTGAAGAATGTTTGCTCAAATTCTGTAATATATAAAGCATTTAAAAATCAGAAAAGACGTTTTGCTAATAGATTACTACCTAAACTTCGAAAAGAAATAAAATCTGGCTTGCAATCAAAAGCTCCGAGAAAAAATGTAGAGGTAAGGAATTCCTAAAGGAAAAAGAAAAAAAAAAGAAACTGAAAAGACTTATCACTGTAGAAAATCCTCTGCCTCAAAGAACTTAAGCAAAGAAATTATAGGTATCGCAATCGACAATTTGTCGTTAATTAAAGAAAATTGGCTATAAAAAAGCTAATAAACCAGTCTGTCTTCTAATATGTGTTAAGACCGTAGAAAAACGAAGAAAACTTTCTTGGTCTCTGTATTTATTACTACGCAAAGGTAGGTACAAAGCATGGATAACTTCGGATGAAGCACTGTTTCATTTGTCATCCACAACTGGCAAAAAGAAGATACAATATACTCAACGCAAAAAACGTCGAAAAGATGCAGCTGTTTTGCAAAATGCAAGTTGGCCATCAAGTGTTATGGTATGGATGAGAATATCCTCTCAAGACTTAACAAAACCATTTTTTTGTAGAATCAAAGGCTAAAATTGATGCTAAATTTTATCAGAATAAAGTTTTGAAACATTTGATCAAAAAAAAGTAAATGTCTTTACCCTCAAGGAAACTTTGTTTTGCACCAAAATACTGCAAAATCAACTATAAAATGGCTGAAAGATTAAAAAATTAATTTTCTACCTCCTGAGAAATGGCTACCATCATCTATGTTCTTTGCGATTATTTTTTAATGGGGATACTTAAAAAAGAATTAAGCAGACGTAAAGTAAGAACACTCCAAAAGGGCTTCAAAAAGCAATCAAAGAGGAACCATTTTGAGTAAGCCTGGCGAAAAGGCTTATGCAAAATTTACTATGCCAAAGGAAACCACATTGAAAATTTCATGTAAATAACTTAAGGAGTGTTGGAAAGCTAAAATCTTATTTTTTTGACAATTTGAGATTTTTGCATTTTCAAATTGTACAGAATTTAACCTTTCTAAAAATACCTTACTTTAACCTCTAGGGTATTTATAAACTCTTAAAACCTATTTTTAAATAATCGTTGAATCTGGGTTACGACCATTTTTAAGGCGAAAAATGTAAACAAAGCACTTCGTTTTGGCTTAAAAATATAACGTCTGATATAAACCAAAACATTTATCTTTTATTTTAAATTGAGCCTTTTATTTTTTTGATTTCCTAGCGGATTAGTAGTCTCACTGTATACATTAAAATCAATTTATCTCAAAATGTAAATTTTAATGTGCAATGTACCTTTTCCAAGAAAATACTGTTCACAGATATGTAAATTTCTTATGAAATATTTATAATGCTGTCTAATATATACTGAAATGAGCTTTTTGTAAAAAACTCAAAAAGTTATTTTTTACAAATTTTTAAAGTGAAAAATGGGTCAAATTTCACAATGTTTGATAAAATATTTCATAATTTATTAAAAAATTCCAAATTAGCTAAAAGCTCATTTCAGTATGAGAGAGGTATTCTTTAATTGTATGAAAAATTTCAAGCATGTACATATAACAGATTTTGAGGAAAGGTACATCGAAAACAGCCAATTTAACATTGTCAGTATATAGAGAGAGAATAGTTTCCAGCTCCCCTTAATTTGAAAAAAAATTATGATGCTCTGAAATTGGTCACACTATTTTTGAATCAACCTGTATATTCATTTGTTTTAAAATGAAACATCCATTTTTTGCATTTAACTGGAGAGAGTAGCACTTCTTAACATTGTATTTATTTTCTAAACAAGTTTGTTTGCTCAAATGACTCGAATACAGGAAGTTTTGGTATTTTAAAGAGGTGTCAGTTACGTCGCGCTTCAAAAACTCTACAACCGTAACGTTGTTCAGGCGATTAACACGCCAACGTTTATTGTGCTCAGAAACAATTAGCGCAGTCTGTGGATTATACGCTATATGGAACAGACACGTGCATATAGATTTTAAAGACGTTGAAACCGTTAAGTGAGTTTGACTAAAATGTTGTAAATATTCAATTGAATTTTTAAGCGAAAACAGGAAAGTTTTTTCCAATTTATACATGAGTGAAATCACATTCTTTCTGTCAAACGTGAGATTTTGTGTATTATATCAAGGATACTATTTGATATTTAAACCAATATTTTGATGAAAAATTGATTAAATGTTTGGATTTTTGATTTTTTTAAGTATTGTGAAGCAAAACTATTTGATATATTTATTTATTTTTCAAATAGATTAATAATTTTTTAAGCTTAATTTCAAGCACTTCTTGCTTAAATGATACTCTTAAACGTGTCAATGACTTCGATATTTCTTATTTAAAGGATCATATTCCAAAATCTAAAAAAAGAATATTAATGAACTATTGTAAATTAAATCTAATGAAATTCCCAAAAGGAAAAATTATCAAAAAAAAATCTCTTTTTCGTAATAATTATTAAATACACGACCAGTTGTCTTTAGTTTGATATTTAAATAGCAATTTAAAGGCATATGTATATTTGAGATTTATTTAAAGATTGTGAAACAATTTAAATTGATTTGAGTAATTTAAAAATTGTCAATTTTATTATTGACTGCTGATTATAAATTTTACCTGGTTTACCGTAATTTAAGTACTTTCCTTAAATAAATTAACTTAACATTAATTCAAATTAACTCTTTAAATTAAAAATCTTGTAAAATATATTTAAAGTTAAACTTGATTATTAAAATACTTCATACAATCTTTTAAGTATCCTTTTGAAGACAAATTAAACATTATAAAATCATTTATTCTTTTTGGAAAATATTCAAGAGATTCTCTTAACAATTAAAAAAATGATTTTACGAAAAATCTAAAACAAACTTCAGTGGCATTTTTTCTACAAAAAAAATTCTTAGCATGGTTTGTAAATGTGAAATTGTGTTTTTCGATTTTTATTTGAGTGTTATAGATACATACATAAATATTACATTTGCTCAGGTAAAACATATTACTATAGGTGTAATAAACTTTCTTATATTTTTGCAAGTGTTATCACAAAAACTCTTTGTTTTCTAAATCAATATTGTTTCATGATACACTTTTCAAGGTTTTGCTTGAACTGGAAATTGTAGTAATTTAAATTCAAATTTCAAATCACAAAATGACCAATTTAAAAAATGTTTTATTAAATACTTTTTTAGATTTATACTGAAGCAACACTATCTAGCCAAAAATTAAGTATCTGTAATATTCTTATTAATGCATATGAAGGAATAAGTATTGGAAATTTGAAAGAATTTCTATAGTAAATTAAATTTCTAAATATATATATATATATATATATATATATAAATTTAGTGCGAAGTAATCATTTATGTGTTATAAAATAGAGGGTTTTAAAATTTTTAGTAGAGATATAGATGGTTGAAAACTGAGAACTTTTTACTGTGTGTGCTAAGAATATCTTTACTCATTCGAAAAACACAATAACAATACTTTTGAAATTATGTAACTTTCTACCATTGCATAAAGATTTGAAGGAAGAAGGATTCTTTCTGGGTACCTTCCATTCCAAACGCGAGTACTTAACCGATCACGCCGAAACGATCGTCTTCGCGTGATGTTGATACTAGTTCATATAGATATCACACCGCCATATACTCCCCTGCCAGTGTGTCAGCGAATAGACGATACCATATTCGTGGCGAGCATGTAAGCAGTTGCGTCACTTGGTGGGTTGCGTCATTTGTGCGAGACGGCTTGAGAATTGCGACATTTGTGTGAGACGACTTTGAGAAGTAACGGCTTATTTGCGTCAATGTTTGACGGCTTGGTTGCTTTTGCGGTAGATAGATGGCACCACGACTGCGGCGCGTGAAGGGTGTGGTTCCTTTGCACGGTCAGGGTCACCAATGAAGGAAGAAGGATTTGTTCTGGGTACCTTCCATTCCGAAAGCGAGTACTTAACCGATCACGCCAAAACGATCGTCTTCGCGTGATATTGGTACTAATTCATATAGATATCACACCGCCATAGATTTTTAAATGCGATTGAGTTTTAAGAAAACTTATTTGAAATGCATTATTTTAAAAAAGTAATTCATTTTATACTTCACCATATCTTTTATTTAGTCCCCAATAATTTATTAACAGATGAGGAAATTTATAATGCAATTGATTGAAAAGAAATCAGCTTGAAACTCCACACTAAAATGTATATGCGTACTTACCATAATACAGAAAGACACCAAGAGAAACGTTTTCAACATTATGCAATCTTTTATTATAAATTCAACTAAAAAAAACTATTAGACGAAATCGTTTGTACAAATTACATGATTTATTCTAAAAAAACAAAAATACAATAACTCTTCCATTGATAAAATTTTTTTCCGTCATTTTTTTAATCATCTTCCATTGGATCAAAATGCACTAGATATCACAAACAAGTCATTCCATTAAGCATAATATTTCATTCGATTTATTTGAAAATTATACAATATTGCACAAATACTAAGTACACAATAATAAACCATATAAAAAATTAAGAGTTTTATATCTGAAATCTATCGAATGGACTTCTCGGAAACTATTTTAACCACAAAGATTCTGTTGGTGACGGGAAATTAACTCTGTTATTCCAATGCAGGGTTGGAAGACGAGAAAAATTGTTTATACGATTTTGAAAAAGACCAGCACCTCTATGTTTTCGAAGACCCAGATGATCATTGATGAACGGATGACGATGCCAAAGGTCATGGACAAGACTCTCATGATGTTCGTGATTCATCATTAGTTTGTGAATGTGACCATGATCATAGTCCTGATGATAATGATGGCTCCCTGGTTTCTTCACAATAATAAGTCTATCATGATAAATACTGGAAAAAAATTGATATAATTGTGTAAATGCATGCAATACATTTATATAATTACTATAGTGTTCGAATTACAAGGGACAAACATCTTTTTCTTGTTTAAATTGGTATGTGATTGCCATTGATGATCTGAATTGCTTCAAACCAATTATATTGGTCTCAAAGTAGGGTGAAGGATCGATAGTTACTAAAATTTATTTGTTCGATTGGTCTTAGTCGATGAGTAAGTCAGTTGTGATCCTTTGTGGCAGCTGTTAGTTATAATTTTGTGTTCCGTGTAACAGCCATACTTTTGTTTGTTCAAAGAAAGATATTACTACGAGAGAGTAAGCGTTCTAAAATAATCGTTCATAATGAATACACTTCTATGACTGAGAAATATAGCTACAGAAGTTGTTGGGAAAAAAACAAAAGTTTCAAGAATTTTAAGAATATTTCAGAATTTCAGATCATCGTCTCCAAAAAGAAAAGTAAAAATGTAGGCACAAACGGAAGACTACTCCAAGAACTAAAAAAATTCTAATAAGAAATAAAAAAATAAATCAAAGAAAGACAATCACAGACCCTCGAAGAGATTTATTGGGTTGTGGTGATGAAATGAATAACTCAACCGTACGGAAAAGGCTTATGGAAGTTGGCCATAAGGCAATAAGACCGAGGAAAAAACAATTTCTAACTTAAAAAATGATAAAAAAAAACTTTTAGTATAGGCCAAAAAATATCAATCATGGACTGTAATAACTAGAAGAAGGTAATTTTCAGTCAGGAAACATATTAATTTCTTCAGGGATACAAATCAAGTATAGTTAGAAAAAGGGATGGTAAAACTCGGCTTCCAGATCATATCCAATGGACTGTAAAACACCCTTCTAAACAGATGTTTTAGAATTTTTTGACAAGAAATGGCACTGGAAGCTTAGTTCCTCTTAAAGGCATGATTAATTCTGTCAAATACATAGAAATGTTACGCGTTAGATTGTTCCAATTAAGGAAACATTTGAAAGAACATTTCAACATGACTTGGTCTCTTGTCACACTTTGAAATTATTCCAGACTTTTAGGCGGGAAAATAAAATAAAAGTACTTGGTTGGACTGATAATTCACCAGAACTAAATTTGATTGAAAACTTATGGCATGTTCTGAAGAATCATTTAACTAAGATGAATTGCACGACAACAAAACAAATTATAAAAAGTGTTATGCAAATGTGGTTCCACAATGATGAAATCAAGAACGTGTGTGCTACACCAGAGGAATCAATACCAAGACGTGTTGAAAGGGTTATTTCTGATAAAGGAGGACATATTTCGTACTAATACAGAGATTTTTCAGTCTGCTTAAGGTATGTAATGATTAAAAGCTAAGGGACTTGAAAAAATCGTTTTTTTCCCCATTTGTCCTAATTAATTCGAACAGTATAGTAGTTTTCATCATTTAAAACAACACGTACTTCAGGTAGGTATCATTATACTTGCATAAAGCTCCTTGGAAGTTAATTGCGCATTTTTCAGATGAAAAAGATATCTACTGATTTATGATTTTGTTAAATAAAACTTCTTCAAAAATGATTAAAAAAAAAGAGCTCACAACTTTAAATAACTAATATGACACCTTAATGCTATATATTTATAATATATTCCATAGATAAAAAGAAAAATAATATACCGTAAAATCCGGCGTATAACGCGCACCTATACTTTAGGACTGCAATTTTTAATTTTTAGATACATTCGCAGTGTAACGTGCACCCCCTTTTTACGAAGAAACTTGGAATGCACGTATGCAATGGTCGTATGTTTTGAAGTCATTTATTCGAGGTATTATTGCAGGCTTTTGAAAAAATAGTATATTTCTAGAAAAACAACCCATTTTTTTACGTTCATAAGAAATGTCATTTCTGTTAAATAAACAGTATTTTAATGTATGTAGAAGTCTTAATTTTTTTAGCCTCACCTCTTTTTTCATTTTTCAAGCTCTCATTTTTATTCCCTGCGTATAACGCTCACCCGTAGATTTCGATCTTATTTTTTGTGTTAAGGTATCCGACTAAGTTGAAAAAGTGCTTTTTTATGTGTTTGATGTTTGGTGTTGTTTGGGTCATTAGGGAAAAAAGAAATTAATTATTGAGGAAGAACTATACATAAAACTAGAGTTTTTAAGTTCTTTTTATAGCATTTACTTTATCTAACTAATAAAAATATTTTTTTTTAATTCGTTTTTTGAGGAATGAACTTTTCATGATAATTTGTGCACGAAAAACGGGATATCTTCTAAATAATCCAAACAAATGCAATGAAATTCCTAACGTATATGCTATGGGCCCTTCAGAGTGTAACAAACCGCAGGTTTTAAAACATCTACATTTAATCACATTTTACAGCCATTTTTAGCTTAGAACATGCAGTAATTTTGCCGAAAAATCATGACCATCAAATTTAAATGCTAATAAAAAATATTTATTTCTTAAAATATTTTTTATCCTGCGGTTTGTGACACTTCAGAGGGATCAAGAAGTATATCAATGTCGTTAAAATTGCATAATGTGCAATTTATTTTTATATATCATGTTTTTCTTAACTTAAAAAATTTTGCTAAATTTTCCTAAAAATAATTTTTTTTCAAAAAAAAGGGCGATACATGTTAGTTATTTAATAGTTATGACTTTCTAAGCCTGTTTATGTTCTTTAAAACAATAAAATTATCCTGAAAATCAATTTTTGAAAAATTTATCTCCGAACCTAGTCGGATACCTTAAAAGTGCGCGTTATACGACGAATTTTACGGTAAATATAATAACATGTTTAATACAATTTTTTATCCCACGTATATTATGAAAATATTTCACGATTATAAAATGATTTACGATTTCATACAATTATTTTTTGATAAAGTGTTGAGAAACTATTTGTTGTGAGAGAACATATTAAATATTATTTCAATACTTGTAATTTTTCTCGCTTCTTATATAATTATTATCGCTCCATATAATTTTTAAAGTTTGTTGTATTTGTCTGTTTTTATCTCAGAGAGTTAGTGAGAGTTATATTTATGTCGCACCATGAAGCTTCTCGAGAGGTACTGGCGACGGACCTCGTAACTTTGAACCATGGTCAAGGGACGAGGACCTAAGAGCTGGCACCCCCCCCCCCATCTCTCCTAACTTCTACACCACACCATCGGGAGGACGTTTGAACCTCGACATATTTAACGTGAATCGGCCCCCTCCCCACGACGGGTCTATCTTAGAGGGGAAAGATGGTTATAAAAATTAAATAACTAAGTATTTTCGTAAATATTAAACTATCTTTAATCGAACTATTTTACATCTAAAAATAGTTTTTAATTCCTACTATTAGTTCGCACTGTCTATATATTTATTTATTTATATATTTGTATATTTATTTATCTTGGTGGAATTTTCAATCGTTAATAAAATACATTTTAAAGCGCTGAATTGAGCTGAAATTTTATATACAGGATCATTTTGGATGACAATACAATAATTTAATTATAATTAATAAAAATTAATTGATTAAAACTAATTATTTAAAGAATTACAAATACAGCCACGTTGGCGACTTAGCGACCCTTTTGGCGATTTGTGTGGAAACTTGAAAAGGTTTTTTCTCACGTGTTAAAGCATTCAGTTGGACTGAAATTAAAAGGACACAATACGATACTTTAATGAAAATTTAAAAAACTAATTACCAATTAATGTAGTGGTTCTGTCCTATGTATATACATATTTATATTAATCGTAACGATTTAATAAAAAGTAGCTAAAATAAAAATTTTCGTTGTTGATCTAAGTAGGAATTGACTTAAAAACTATTTTTTTTTATATTACTTGTTTAACAATAAAAAAGAACTTGTATAAATTCTGTATTGAAGCTTAAGTATCCAAGAATTATACTTATTTGCTCAGTGTATATGGTTATAACTTTCGGTAAATGTGATTTGATTCATTGTATAATGAAAAGATTTCACTCATCTAATACGCCATTGCTACTCGTTTTCCTATTTCTCTTTTTCGAAATTAAATCATGCATGAAATGAAAGAAAAGCGAAATCTTTTAACATTATTCTTTATCATGTGGATGTGACGAATGCTTTAATAAAGATAAAATCAAAAATTTGCTCAATGCGTCATGACACCAAACAAAATATTAAGTTCCTTTTAAGTTTACTTGATTACAGAGCTTTCGAAAAATAAAATAAAAGCAAAATATATATCGAATTCAAATTACTCCATTCTACATGTATTTAGTCTATTATTATTTTTATTATTCTGTATACTTGGAACCATAGAGAGCTAATTTCTCGCTCAGAAGTTTCTTTAAATTTAAAAATGAAAATGAGAAAGAGAGAGAAAACCTTGGATAATACATTTAATTCACATTTGATATATAATTAACATTTTTTTGAAAATATATCTGTATTTTAATTATCATTGATGTATTCATTTAAAAACAAAGATTATTCTTTTAAAATTTTTCAATAAATTCTCACATTTCTGCCAACTAAGAAAGTAAATCACAAAATAAGTTGAGAATTCACATGCATATATATACACTGAAAACGAAAATTTAAGTGAATTGTTAATTATGATTTTGAAATTTAAATGGTTGCTTTTTTTAAATTTTATTTCCGATGTGAAATTTTCTTTTTTTAATAATTTTATATTAATTTTAAATAATTATTCATTTTAATAATGAATTAAGGGGGAAATGAATTTTTACAACTTTTATACCGAATTGCAGCAAATTTATCACTTTAAATCATTATCTCTCTCGTATATCCTTTGCTAGCATTTATTTTGCAATTCAGTTCTATAATTTCTTGTATCTCTCTTTTATGTTTTTACATAAAATATTATTATATTTTACCTAAGCAAGTAAACCTACCACAATATTTGTCTACGTTTCAGTTTTAATGCAAGTATGAAAATATTAGATTTATTTTGAAAAGTCCCAGTTAAGCTGTATATTAATCAGTTTGCAACAAAATTAAAATATTAAATATCGACATTTTTTTAAAAAATTTTTTAATTTTTTATTTAAGAATTCAGTATAATTACTATCCTGTCCGGGTAAAAATTATTTTTGGATTACTTTAACCTCAAAAATAGAATAATTCTCAATTAAGAGATATAAAACATTCGTACACAGTTTATTAAATCCAAATTAAAGATCTATTTTGCTTACAGAATTATTTTAGTGGGTTATTATTTAATGCATATAACTACAAATGTAGTTTTTTGTGGCAAATTCTTTTGAGTTTTTATATTCAACTAGCAGTCCCGACAGACGTTGTCCTGTATACACACGTCTTAAAACCGAAAATTAAAAACTTTTTTGAATAAGTTGTAACAATCTGGACCGTTTTGATGAAGTTTTTTGTAAAGAAAGTTATAACAATACCTGACATCATCACATGTACAGTTACCACAATTCGACCTATCGATTGGGTATGAGTATGTATTTATTATGAACTAAGTTGAATATAGAAGCTATTCTGAATAGAAACTTAAACTTGTTTTGATTAAAGGGTAAAAAAGATAAAACTCAAGCTATTTTCATAACAGGTATATTTTTTTTCACAAAAAATAAATTTATCGAAATGCTCTAGAATGTTTTTGGTTAATTCTTGAAAGCTATAAACAAACAAATGCGATGGTTTGCCAAACCTTGGACATGCAAGGTTTAGAAAACCCTTAGCTGTGCGAAAAGCAAGGGTTTTCTAAATCTAAGCCACGAATTATCATTGTTTGACCTTGTGACTTATTAATGGTCATAGCAAATCTCAAGCGAATTGGAAATTGCAAACATTTGAATGGGTAGGTGAGTCTGAAAGAATCATTGGGATCTATGGTAGAAGTAGAACTTCACCTTGAAGTTTGCCGCTCAAAATAGTGGCCGGCCTCAAGAATATTGCTCATGATTTTTTTATGAACAATCACGCACCCTTACATAATTTTGGCGCATTTTTAACTAATTGCGATTAATTGACTTTGACAAAAAAATTAGATTGCAGTTTTAAAACCGGTGAAATTATTGGAAAATTCTCCCCTCTTATTTCATTTTTTTCTTTTGCCGCGCATTAGCAGAATAAACAGCACACAGGTGTAAAACAATTATATGATTTAAGGTTTTCAATTAGTATCTTTTTAACTAATTACGATTTTGGACCGAATTGTGAATCTAAGCCATTCTCGAATCCACTTGAACCCACACAAAAAATTTCATCAAAATCGGTCCAGCCGTTTAGGAGTTTAGTCACATACACACGCACAGAAGATTTATATATATAAAGATTACTATTCGCTTGAAGTATGTATTTCCATGTTAAAAAAGAATTTTAAATGTATTATATAGGACCCTAAAATATATTTTTTAATTTAAAAAATTTGAAAGTAAAATGAAAATTATCCCTTCGTTGTTTTTTTTTTTATATATATATATTATTGCTCTCGTATAAATAATTGAACATGTATGTGAACCTACTTTAGGTGTAAATTTATCATTTTTCGTATTTTCATAAAATTAATTTAAAAACATTACAAATTTAACAAAATCTCGAGGCAGTGTTACACAAAGATAAATATTAATAATCTCAGTATATCAATTACTATAATCTCATACCCTCTTTAATTTCAAAAACAAACAACATTAAAAGTTAATATTGATGATTTATATTTTTTTAGAAACAAAAAAAAATGTAACTGGTATATTTTTATCCAACTAGGATCCTCTATTTATTATTCATCTTGAAAATATTTGTCCCGCTTTTTAATCCCACATAATCTGTTTGTTATAAAGTTATTTAACAGTATTACCTAAAAATAATGTAAATTAAAGTTCGCATTCTCTCAATTGCAGGTTAAGAATTTTACAATTTTGTACAGTCTAATTTTATTTATATGGAATAATATTAAATTCGATAATTTATATTCTTTAAATTTCTTTATCTGTTTTGTATTCTTATGATTTATTTAAGACAAATATTGCACAACTTGTCCTTAAAATCTTTCAAAAAATGAATGCATCTTAAACAAAAAATGGTGAATAAAAATACTTTTATATACAAATGAAAATATTAATTATTTCTCGCATATAAATTGTTCTTTAGATAAAGTGAAAAGCAGACAATCATAATGATAATCAGATATAAACAAACAGAAAAGGCCTCAAAATAATATTCTGTTACAAAAAAAATGAAATTTTATTTGTAAAATCTTAGCTTTGCTTGCAATAAAATTTAGATATAAAGAAACAAACTAATCATATGTCGACAAAATGCATGTTTGTTTTTTAAACAAAAGCCGAGAAACGCTGAATAAAAAGAGAAATAAATAAAGTATGCTTACGGAATGTGGATTATACTGGAAGTATGCCTGTGACCTCCGCTTGGTCTGAATGGTACTGGAACTGGATAGTGACTTCTAAAAAATGCAGTAACTTGCAACACAAAGAAAAACGCAACTATACTAATGATTTCTGAATATCTTGTCATTTTGCACAATTTAACTGTTTGTTTCAAGAAACTTTGAAAATTCTACAGTAGTTTTTAGTAAGATGTAGAGAAGTACATATATTTTATATAATTTTGACCATTTGATAAATTTAACGAAAAATAATTCGAAATTCAACCATCATCGTTGCTTTGTCAGTGATCTTCTAAGCATTCCAAAACAGTTGTTATTTGCCTTTTTTTAAATAATTAATGTTAGCCTATTTTTATCGTCTGCTGTTATCAGACTTGTATTAATATCAGTGAAATAAAAATATTCTGCATCGAAATATCTCATGCAAACTTTTAATACAAATGCATTATTCTGTTCCCTTTTTAAGAAGGATTTTGCGTTTAAAAGTAATTTAAAGAATTGAGGGGTTCACAGATTTTTAAGTTATAATTTTTTTGATTAATTTTGACATTTATACGCATTTGCATGAAAGATATGACACAGAAATATTCGAAGGGAAAATAAATTTAATGAATTATTCGAATATCTGAATGAGAAAACATTGAATTATTTAATCATTTATAAAAAAAAAGACCATATTTTACTCATCCCTATTATTATTCGCTACGTCTTCATCTGAATTTTTCGTTTTAATAAGTGAGAGAACTACAGCAAATACTCTTTATATACCATCAAACAATTATTATTCGACTCAATTGCTTTAACATTTCAGGAAAAGTTTTCTTGTGGTTTTTTTACTCTAAATCTAAGAATATCACTTAAATGTTAATTAAATATTTCACTTAAAATAACTCCGATATTTTTTTTACTTATCATTAATTTATTTTGCTAGAATTTTTTTAAGATAAAAGATTTCAAATCGAACATCCTTGAAAAGGACATTGCTCGTTTAGTTTAAGCTGCTTCCTATGTATGGTAAATCTGTGATGGTCACGCAGGATTAACCCCAGAGAACAAGGTTAGGAAATTATACCTTACATACATCAGGGATAAAAAATTTCCTGATACGAAGACATATTACAAATAATAGATGGAAAAGGAAAATTTTAATTCCTCGAGATTTTTGTAAACTTTTCTTCGAAATAATAATAAAAAAGATTCCAAACCTTTGGTTTTTGTTTTAATTTTCCAAATCATTACCTTAAGTTTAATTCAAAGTTCATTTTCAAGTAATATTTTATTATTCTTAAATTTAGTACATGGGAATTCGTACCTGAAGTTCATTCTTAATAATGGACATTCTTTTCGTTCTATAGAAAACATTTGATACTCATAGAGGTGGTTTATTTGTTTCGTATTCGTATGTATATCCTGCATCATAAATTCTTAAATTGTAATCAGAGAATCCTGAAGGTTTGACAGTTAATAAATAAGAGCTTGTAAATTATTCGTAAATACTAATAATTTATAATGTTAAATAAACAGTCTGAATCACAGCTATACTCAACCTACGGCCCACCGAGATTTTTTAAGTGGCCCGTTCATGGCCCATTGCTCTGAGAAATTCTCTTATTTATGAACATTGTAATAAAAATTAGGTGGGAAATTCTTGTCAAGAAATCAAATATATCAATTTTGCTGTCGGTGTAATACGGGTACGAAAGTACTGTATTTAAAAAATACCAATAAACAGGAATCATTCAGTGACACTTTTTCTCGAAGATCTCTTTCAAGAGGTGATAAATAGGCTTTCTTGAATAATATTTGCATCAGCAACAAAATATTTTGTCAGGGGTAATATCACAGCAGTAACAAAGATATCCTATGATATTTGTTGTATAATTGGTAATTATATGAAACCGTTTACTGTTGCTGAAATTGTGAAGGAGTGTTTCTTAAATGATTCTAATTTAGTGTTAGAGACAAAAATAAAAAATAATAAAAAAAAGCAAAATAGGAACTATAATATTTTGATCAATAATCCACATTTTAAATTTCCAATGTTATCTTGGTCATAAAGCATTTCTTCCCTCTCCCTTCCCCCCCCCCTTTATCCTCATGTTGCGACCCGCGTGATATAACTAACATATATATGCGAACCGCGTAAAATAGCTAACATATGTATGCGGCCCAGAAGAAAAAAAGGTTAATCTAAATTATAAGAGAATATATTTATATCATTTATATAAAATCAAAAAAGGAAGCTAGACATTGATGATGGCGAAATTCCCTCCATTTATGAAAAGCTTTTTCAAATTCCCTAGAATTCAGGAACTATTCAAATTAAATAAGTCAAACACATTTGAAATTTTCAACAACTCATGTAACGAAATGTTCATTTTTGTTCTCAATGTTAACTTTTTTAAATATAAAAGTACCAGCTGGTATACCCATCCTTTGTACGGGTGAATTGAAAAAATAAAACAATACAGATTAAAGGATAAAAAAAATTTTTGATGTGTTAAATTTAAGAGAATTATAAATTAAACAAAAAAAGTCCTTTTTAGCATATCTCTGTTTAACAAAAAATTATATTTGCCAAATTTTAAGTATGCAGGTCTAATAGTTGAAAAAAGGGAATTTTTTTTTCATCTATAACGCCCCCATAACTTGGGTCGATTTTTATAAGCTCACTTCTTAGCTGATCTCAAAAATTTAACCATAATTATACATAGTGTAGGAAATCCAGAAATAAATTTGACATACTTATGGCATCGAGTCCAAAAAATATATTATTCGACATTGAAAATATATTTTCACTGTTTCACAGCTTTTAATAAAAACTCAACCTTGCACCATCAAACAAACTTGGGAAATAATTATATGATCCACAAGTCACACAATAATATTGGAATTAATCCTTACAATAATAATGATTAAAAGATTTCAACGAATGAAATAGACTATAAAGCTACTTGATATGAATTGTGATAAGAATTTTTATAGTACTTAACAAAAAGCTTTTAATTATTAGATTGTTTAATGACAAAATCTAATTATATATTGTGGCAAAATAAGTGAAAGAGTTAACTGTTTATTTCTCTATTACAATTGAAATCAGGCCCAAAATTGTAAAAAAAAAAAAGAAAAAAAAAGCTGAGAACTAAAACCTAAATATAGAAGTATCTAAGTAGTCTCTTGCACTACACCATTTTTAAATTAAATATATTTCGAAGGTATTTAAACTCGAAATAAAAATATTTTTAATTTTAAAATCTAAATAATATGTTTAATTATATATTTAAACTTTGAACATAAAACAGTGCATAGAATTGTAAAGAAACAAAAAAAACTTGTTTTTATTAGTCTGACAATGACATGACATCGTAGCTGATGCGTCAATTGTTTTTTTTTTTTTTTTTTTTTTTTCATTTACAAAAGAAAATAATTGGCTATTCTATTATCAATTACATTATCGGAATATAATAAAACCTTATATTTATAAATTATTGAATTTTTGTATGGACCGAAGGCCTTCATCCAATGTTTTCAGATGGTAAGGTTACACACATTATATACCTTCCAAATTTAAAAACAAAAGAGTTCAGTTTTTGATTTAAATTTTTTTTTTATGTTTTCATCGATAATGTAAATATTTTTACTTATATCTTTGTTAATTCTCCTTAATTAAAATTTTCTGATAAACTGTTACAACATTTTAAAAAGTTTCACTTTTTTTTAGCCTCCAGTTCCAACAAACGTGCTGTTTTTTACTTAACTTCAGTTTATTTTCTTGTTAGCTCATGAAATTAATGGGATTCCTCTTTTTAAAGACGAAAGATTTGCATCTGTAAAATATTTTGTACTGTAAGGTTCTCCTTTTGACGTTTTGTTATATGTTTGCTAATTTGAATTTAATTATTCAAGATCTTTTTCAATAGCACACTTTTCTAACAAATATAGAAAACACATTACAGACCTAGACAAAGAAACTAAAAAAAAAAAAAAATAACTACACATTAATCACTTTCTTAAGCTTTATAAATTTTAATAAGTTATTAAAATTATAATTAACAGTAAAATATCTTAGAAGAATCTAAATTTGTGTAGGTTAAATAGCAATGTCAGAATTTTCAACAAATCTTAATTTAATAATGTCAGAAAAAATTATCATAATTAGTTATTTTAAATAACTTGTGTAGGATTTTTAGGATTCGATTTTACCTTTTTTTGGAAGAAGAAAAATTAATAAATTTTTTTCCCAAATATAAGTTATCTCAAACACTATCACTTTTCAGAAACGTTTTAAGACATGGGCTAAATGGGATCAGACCCAAGGATTTGACCTCTGTAGGGGTCTCGATTCTAACTCAATACGAACATGATCTAAATAATTTTAATCACCAAATGTAAATCCTGGGCATATTCTCAGAAAAATTGGGAATTTTGAACAATATGCCATCTGGCAACACTGGCAATATTGCAATACCCCCACCCCCACCACCACACACACACCATCATTTAGTCGAAAGGTGGCAAACTGTGGAATCGATTTGTACCTTGGTTTGTGAAATTGTAACAAGTTACCGTTTGTACGAATATGTGACGAGTACAGTACTATACATACTGTTTACATAAAATAGTCACCGGTGGGGCCAAATTTTGCATATAGGCCCAGGGCTCCAAGAAATCTTAAGACGTCACTATCTCTTTCAACATACTCAATTTTAAAGGTATGAAACATGAATTTTAATAAAAATTACGTTTTATATCTCCCAATAAAATAAAATCAAGCAGTATAGATAAAAAAAAAAATTGTAGAGTTGGCGCGCTTTGTGTGTGTAGTTAATGAATATCATTTTTTTTTATATCAGTACATACGCGTGAAAAATGACTCATTATTCTTAGCGCATAATATTACAACTACATACTGTACCTCCTCGAAACATTCCTAGTTTCTTCTATTGATCCATCGTATTCTTTAAATATATCCATCATATACTTTCTTGCAAGTGTAACGGATATCTACGAGTTGTACATAGATGTATGGATTCTGAGATTGTCATTGGAAGGGGAGAAAAAGTTACTGTTGGTAAATTTTTTTAAAAAGAAAAGTACATATTATAGTGCATTAAAAAGCCAGAAACCTTTTATCAAAACCCTGGAGGTCAACACAGAGTTTTAAAAAATAGGAGTAGCTGCTAGAGGTATGGTAAGAAAACTTAACTTATAAATCACATTCATATATACATTTAAATTTTGAATGAATGCATAGAAAATCGACTTATGAAAATCCAACGTGGCTTAATTTCTTTTTCTTATGATTTTCCTGGCTTTTATAAGTTTTATTTTATTCTCTAGATTTTTTTATTTGAAAAAAATATATCACACAAGTTTATTAATTTTTTTAAAAAATTTTATACTTAAATACGTATTTTTCTTAAAAATAGTTGAACATATTTCACACTTATAACTTCTGAAAGAATTTTTATTTTAACTGCCAAGAATGAAGAGAGCATTATCTGTATTCGATTGAAACAAGTTAAAACAATAACTTGTGTAAAAAGAATTTTAAAAAAATACAACTTATATACTTATTCATTTAAAAATCCGATTTTGCTTAAGAGTGGTATTAAATCATATAGTTCTGTTTATTTTTGTTCCAATTACACAGATCAATCAAGTAGTTTTGCTTAATCAAGAATAGAAGACAAAACAAGTTATGTAAAGAGCGTCTGTGTGTGTCACGCGATTTAGAAAAGAGAAGAATAACAATTGTCCTCCTATGAATCATTATCTCCAGCAGTGCGAAAAGTATTTACCTTATCATTTCTGTATAACTTACGCTTTTTTTTAAAATATTTTCTCAGATTCATTACCAGAAAGATCTAATTAATTGATAAATAAATTCTGAATATATTATCATCAACAACATACTAGTGCATAACATTTCTGAAACTCTTATCTCATCAGAGGAAGTGACTGCAAAATCGATGCCGATTCAGGCACTTCATTGGGAGATGACAGACTTCCGAACTGTGGAAGAATCCCTGACAACGCCAACACTGGTTGGGCCGTCTATTACGGGATCCATCATACGGTTCGAAAGCTACACGAGAACCGAACATATCTACATAGTTGTAGATTGAGTCGGCATTTAGATCATTAATTAATTGAATGTAAATCAGCGCCATTGGCGCTTTGCTTTGGAATTTAGTTAAACGGGAAATTTTGTGAATTTTGAAACCCTCCGACTCAATTTCTTTTTTAACAGCTTCGAGTTCGGTGGAAGTGGGAAGTCCTCTCAAAATAAGTTTGAGTGGTCTTTCCGATTTTAACATGAAATATTTGAATGCGATTTGTTCGTGCCTGAAATATGTGGCACACACACACACACACACAAGCTTTCTATATTCCTCCTCGCTTTGAACAGTAATTCTCAGGGGAAACGCCCTGATAATTTACTTTGAAGTGTGGGGGCAAGGCTATGAGCAAAAACCATAAGGTCGGTCCAATCCGGATTTGGCTGGATAAAGAATGGCGGGATTTTAACCCTAGGAGGGACAGCCGTAGCTGCTTGCTCGGTATCAAATTCAATCTCCTCCACCTCCTCAGAAGCATTAGCTAGGATTATGGAAGGGGCTGATGGGGCAGAGGTATTTGGATGCGTTAAGATGGCGGCAGGGGAAGAAAGAAAAGGCTTACCATTAAGCTTAGTGGTCTGTTTCTTCGGTGGTAATCTAAATCCATCCTCGTCAACAGTCGCCCTTTTGCGGGTTTCCCTCTTAACCAGTGATTTGGGTGCATTACTTGTATTGTTCGAAGTATTATTTTTAGTAGAAGCAGCGGCTTTCTTTCTCTTTGAAGTGACCCTAGCAACTATTTTGTCTAGGGCCACCTGGTTTGGCGGGATACTAAAAAGCGGGACATCTAGAGAGTCTCTAACGGTAATTAGCTTGTTGTAAATGCTTTCGAGTTCGCCTTGAAAGTGGCTGTACTCCTCTCGGGTTGATGGAATAATGGCGATCTTGCGGGCGCCGGCTGCGTAGGCCGCTCGGAGTTTAAGCAGCTCAGATATTGCCGCAGCATTGTCAGTGATGAATTTCTCGGTCGGTCGTACACTGGGTGGCACGGGAGGTGATTTAGTATTTTGTACTTGGTCATTGGAAGTGGCAGCTTCCTCTGATAAAGGTTCATTTTCCATAATCAATAGAATGTCCGTTAGTAAGTTCCAGGTCGTAATCAGATGGGGCAAGGCAATGTAGAAATTGTGTGCTCAATCGCACTCAGTAAAATGTAGAAAGACAAGAACGTGAGTACAGCTAAGTGAACTCCGCTCGAATCCAAACGCTTGCTAAAGAGCAAGCCAACTCGTCGGTTGACGCACGGCGAAGAGGTAAGCGAAGGCTTCGGCAAGAAGAAAGGCAGAATTTCCGATGCCGATAAGCTTGAGAAAAACGACCTCCCTTCGTGAAGGCTTAAGCTGAACTCCTAAAGGCTGTTGTAATTCAAGTCTATCATGTAGTTGTACGATTCTGCAAGGCCGATCTAGCAACATATCTGTCCATGGAGGCCGTTGAAATCCTGTGTATAATTCAGAATCTTTCCTGAGCCGATCCATGCAGTATTCGTATAACAGTCATTAGATTCCAACCATTGCGAGTAGTAGTATCGCGTAATGATAAAAAGCCCGTTAAATAGGCCACAATCCAGCCTCTATCAAATCTCTATACGTATTAGTAGTCATTACTCCATTTAATACGAGGGATAATTCGATCTTCTTACAAAAAACTGATACTTAAATGCGATTTCCTAATGAGAAACTCTCTTTATAACTTTCCTTTTACACAGAGTTTGACATGCCGTTTCTCCTTCCTGCGTTATTTGGTAATGCTCAAACGGGAATCATTAGCACATCACAAAGCATCTTCTTCGTTTCATCCGAATTTTATAGTTGTATCATTCTTTCCTCCGTTGTTTTGCAATTTTAATGGCCTACAGCAGCGGTTCTTTAACTGTGGTTCTTGTACTCCCTGGAAGTCCGCAACGCCTTCTTGGAGGTCCGCGAAATTCTTTCATTCAATGTTAAGATTTATCTCTTTTACAGTATCTGAAAGGCCTAGTGGAAAAATTAAAAGATGAGCCATCCTAGACTATATCCCTAAATTGCCCCAATGAAAAGACTTTACTAGAACATGTATTTCGATCAAGAATATATTAATACAGTTACTTTTAAATTAGTATTTTGTATTACTTGTAATAATAAATTTACTGTTATCAAGCAATATAAAAAAAAATTTAAGTCCATTCCTACTTCGATAAACAAGGAAAAATTTTATTTTAGCTACTTTTTATTAAATAGTTATAATTAATATAAATATGTACATTGTATATAAATATGTCATACGTATATACATTAGACAGAATCACAACCTTAAGTGGTAATTAATTGTTATTAATTATCATTAAAGTATCGTATTGTCATCCAAAACAATCATGTATATAAAATTTAAATTCAACTGAACGCTTTAAAACGTGAAAAAAAATATTTTAAAGTTTTGACCCAAGTCGCTAAAAATGAACTGTATCTGTAACTCTTTAAATAATTAGTTTCAGTCAGTTAATTTTTATTAATTATGATTAAATTATCGTATTTTTACCCAAAACAATAGTATATCGAAAATTTCAACTAAAACGAGCACTTTAAAATGTGAGAAAAAACCTTTTCAAGTTTTGACACAAGCCGCCAAAAGGATCGCTAAGTCGCCAAAAATGATGCGAACGGGGCTGTATTTGTAATTCTTTGAATAATAAGTTCGAATCAATTAATTTTTATTAATTGTAATTAAATTACTGTATTGTCATCCAAAATAATCATGTATATAAAATTTCAGCTCAATTGAGCGCTTTAAAATGTATTTTATTAACGATTGAAAATTATTCCAAGATAAATAAATATATAGAGAGTGTGAGCTAATAGTTGGAATTGCATGAAAAAGAAGTATTAAACAAGTAAGTATAAGTAGCAGAGGCAGTCTTACGATTATTGAGGAACCTACCTTTAAATCACTCAGCTGTGTTGAAAGTTAAGGAGGTGTTTTCAAAATATTGCGGGACCGCCATATTAGATTGATACATAAAGGAGGGGGCGCGGCGATCTAAAATTTAAAAATCACTGGCATGCAGTATAATTTGTCCCCGGAAACGCATCTATAAAAAATTTTGTTTCAGCACCTTTTGTATTTCTAATGAATTAACTACGTTCGAGAGAATATCTTTTGTATAAATAACCTCTTCAAACCTAACATATCTTAAATAATGAAAAAAAAATTGTGGGGGTGGTTTGATTTTTATAACAGTATTGTAAGAAGTACAAATGCTTGGAAAAAATTAAATTTTTATAAGTAACTAGCTGTACTGTGCTGTGGCTCAGTGTAATTAAGGTGACTGCCTAAATTCAAAATGTAACAGACACTGGAAGCTGATTGACTTAAAAATAAGAAGGATAAATTTAAAACATGTAAAATTGCAAGACATTAAAAAATGGAAAAAAAATACTAACAAAATATTTATCTTCAAACATAAATCAATCAACACCGCTCAATTCTGACGCAATGGGAAACATAATATTTCACATTCCACTTGAATAAATCACTCTAAAGAGGTCAATTTCACTATATAGTTTGCATTCAAATGAAAATTAATTCACATTACAGAATTCTCACCAATTACACTGAGAAATAAGAAAAACAATTAAAAAACTAAATGAAGAACAATGAAAAAATAAACTATACTCACACAAAATCGACACCTATCGTAAAAGACACAACTCTCTCTATTTCTCTCTCTCTCTTTCTCTCTTTCTCTGTGTGTATCTCTCTTTCTCTCTCTCTCTCTCTCTCTCTCTTTCTCTCTCTCTGTCTCTCTCTCTTTCTCTCTCACACGCAAGAGCAATGCAATGTATTACAAAATAATTAAAGTGACTGCCTACATTCAAAATATATCAGACACTGGGATGCATCATTAAAGTTGGGAGCAACATGCCACTACCAAATCAAATTTGTGCATCGTTTACAATCATATATTGACCGAGCCTGCTCTCCTTCAACTACAACAGAGTTAGGGAAGAAATATAAATCACACATGGTAAAAGATATTTTGCAATGAATACGCAAGGAAAATTCAAATAGAAGCATGGATTTCACATCATAAATCTTCGACAAAGAGTTGATAATAATTGAAGATTTTTACTATTCATTATCAACAAAGTTCAGGGTTATCTTTAAAATGTAATTGCTTAGATCTACACATGGATTACTTCTCCTTTTGGACTATTATTTGTTGTGTTCTAGAGTAGGCAGACCAGACAATAATTTCTGTATCTGCACGGACAATGAAGCAACACAAAATATTGTCTACCCAGAACCATTGTAAAAAAAAACATTTGCCCTTATGGACTCCACGGAGTAGAGCCATTTCATCAGATTTGGGTATATTTTATTTGTTTAATACAGCTTTTTGATTCAAATTAATGTATTAATTTTTTTCAGTTTAAGACTGCCCCT
Source organism: Trichonephila inaurata madagascariensis (assembly GCA_019973955.1). Classification (NCBI taxonomy): domain Eukaryota; kingdom Metazoa; phylum Arthropoda; class Arachnida; order Araneae; family Nephilidae; genus Trichonephila; species Trichonephila inaurata. The sequence continues at coordinate 398,438 of BMAV01007101.1, forward strand.
CATTTATATATTTTTTTACTATATTATGAACTTATTTAAGTACTTTGAAATTATTTTGGTACTTGCGTATTATCTCAACCTATTGGCGACATTATATGAAACGGAGCACCTACTTGCCAATTCAGCGTATACGACACATAAAAATCTGGGGTGCAAACTTGGCTAGTATTAATAGAGTTGGTGATTGTTGCAATAATACGTAAGTACCTTTTCTTTTATTTCTTTGAATTCTTGTGTATTATTACTTACTTTTGTAAGGCTCATGCCATACTTTATGGTGCACCAGGCTTTTTAAACTGACTGAGTCACAGCAACATGTAGCTGGGTACACCTAGTTATAACAAAAGTAAATCTTAAAAAAGATATCAAAAATAAAATAAGGCTCCATATTTGATGAAATCAATATAAACAGTTTCGTACAAACACAAAATATATAATGGAAAATCTTTGTTTTGCCATTCGTATTTCAGAGAGACATCAAAAGAAATTTTAAAAAATTGTCAAAAGCAGATAAAACATATTTAAAAAAAATCTAGCTAATTAATTTCGCCAAATTAAGACATCACGATGTGCAAAAAAATATTGCGGTACATAATCGACAAAACAAAAAAAAATGTAAGTACTAAAATATAAAAAGCAAAATTTATATATGAGTTAATTAAGGATTACTGGAGAGAAAGATAAAACAGGCTAAAATAATATTCATAATATTGATTTCATATTGGTACGCTACTCATTTTTGATAGGATTTTGAAATCACAACAAATTGGTGTGTTGAGGCCAGTCTAATGTTACAGTAATGTGTTCGTAATTAAAGGTACTTACGTATTATCGCAACCTTTTGGTGACATTATAGAAAATGAAGCACATGACTGCCAATTCAGCCCATACAAAATTGGGATTGCCAAAGTGGCGAGTTATCTTGAACGTTGGCAATAATGCTATAATATGTAAATACCAAATTAAAGCTAGTATTTTATGAGAAAAATTATCTAAAGTACATATCCCAAGCCAAAAAATAAATTGAAAAACGAAATACAATACTAATGTTGACTGACATAAAAAGAACTGAGATATCTTTTTTAATGCGAAAACATAATTTGAAAAAATAAGGTACTTACGTATTATCGCAACCTATTGGCGACATTATATGAAACGAAGCACATGATTGCCAATTCAGCGCATACATCACATGCGAAATTTGGGTTGCCATCTTAGCGAGTTATTTGAACGTTGGTGATCGTTGCGATAGTACGTAAGGACCAAAAATAATTACAATCTTACGACCACCTGCTTCCTCAACAGGTCTTTGAGACATTCGCTGTTTTACTCGTTCGCTGATGCCTATTCCAGTTTAATATGTAGTTACTGCCAACACTGCTTTTGCTTGGCCAGTATGATGACCTAAGTTCGATTTTCTGCAGGGCAATTTTATGCACTGAAGCCGATTGACTATAGTTAAAAAGAAGGTTAAAATAAAAACATATGAAATTGCAAAACAGCTCTGAGTAGGCACTGTATCAAAATTCTTTTTGGTCATAAATTAAAAGGCCCTTTTTTAGATATGAGCACTATGTTAGTGAGACTGTAGTAACGCGAATTTCGATTGTTGTAGCTTGTTGGCTTTGTATCATTGGTACAGCTGATACAGTGGTAGTTATGTTCCTGACAAAAGCAAACGATAATTACGTATTATCGTAACCTATTGGTGACATTACAGGAAATGAAGCACATGATTGCCAATTCAGCTCATACAACACATGGGAAATCAGGGTTGCCATCTTGGCGAGTTATCTTGAACGTTAGTGATTGTTGCGATAATTAAGTACCAAGCAAATCGTAATAACTTCAAGTATTCTGTTAACAAATTACTAATGGAATATGTTAAATAAAGTTATAACATAAACTTAAATTTTTTTTAAAAAGCCATCAAAAACAAAATAAGGTTTAATATTTTAAAGACTCTAAATATATACCAGAAAAACTAAATTTTGCCATTTGTATTTCAATAATAATATGAAATGAAATTTAAAAAATTGGTTAAAAAAGAGAAAAAAAGAACTTGCTTATTTAAAATCCCGTCGATTAATTTCGCCAAATTAAAATTTCTCCAAGTGGAAAAAAATATTGTGCTCGAATATGAATGGGGGAAAGGTTTCCAAACATTGAATGCATATATCGCGGCATTTGGCAACGTCTTATAATCAGATGTAAATTGCCCACAGAAAAAAGCGTCGTTACCAAAAAAATAAACATAAAAATTAATTTGATCAAGGATTACTTTAGAAAGATAAAATAGGCGGAAAATATTTCAATCAGTACGCTACGTGTGGAGGTCAGACGGCCAATCTAATGTTAACGTCAAATCTTTTAGAAATTTTAACAACTATTTCGCCGAAAAATAAGTAGCATACAGAAAAGTCGAATATAATTATAATCTTCAGTTAATAAAAAGAAACAAGTTTGACATATGTTACAGAAAAAAAAATGTTTACAGAAAAAAAAAAAAAAAAAGCACGATGTACAGTTACAGTTACAGTTAATATCTTTCTTTGGGATTGGGAGCAACAAAGGCTATTATCCCATATAAAACTATTAAGTATCAATAAGTTTTAAAAAGATGTAACACGATGTAATATATAAGCAAAATCGCAAACATCCCGCTTTAAAGCTATCAGAATGTTGCCAAAACTACAAAACAAAATTTGAGTTGTTGAAAGAATAATTATAAAAAAATAATTTATTCGAAAAATAATCCCAATTACGTATCAAAGAACAAATAAAAATTGATAAATATGACAACCAATAAACATAACCATAGTAGAAATATGCAATAATCCGGAAAAAAAATTATGTGTAAAGTTTAAATTTTCGCATTCAGAGAGAATCGTGATATGATATGACGTCATAACAATGAAAAATCACTTGAAAATATATTAAATTTTAAAAACTTTAGAGTGAATTTCGAATTTAAAAGAACATAAAAACCCACCTGGATTCAAATACAACGTTATGTCAAAATTTCAGAAAAATCGATGCAGAACTTCTTGAGTTATGGACGCGTACACAAACCAACATAACATTTACACACACACACACACACAC
>BMAV01007101.1:425587-531203 GCA_019973955.1 Trichonephila inaurata madagascariensis
GTTTTCTTTTCTGAACTTTGAATGCATGCATTACATGATATTGAAAAGTTTATTCATGTCGAAGCAGAATATTCATTATTTTTTTAAGATATAAAGATTCATTGTTTTCCCTTTCAAAAAGATGAAATGTACTTCTATCCGGTTTTCATGACATCACTTCCATCAAAACTGAAAGAAATATTTAAAGCAATCAAATAATTATTAGAATCCATTCTGTTCACTGAAAGTCAAATTATTAATCAGTTATTAGAATATGGACTTATTTTCCATGATTTTTAGCAATGTTTCCTAACTTTCTCGTGTTTTAAAAAGTACCTAAAGGGTTTTAAAAAAGTTTTTAAAAGATTACTTTTACTCCAAACTCCATTTATATTTTATTATGAGCATCTTTTGTATCAAATCAATATTTGCTCCTTTCAAACCGTACAATCTGATAAATATTCATCACGACTTTTATGCTACAGAGACGGCTTTGGATTAAAAAAATACTTCTGTATTGTTTGTAATGTTTATTTTTCCTTCAATCCTATAATGTTAATCTAATAGTCATACATCTTCTTTGTAGATTTATATTTTCATTTATTTTATTTTTCTATTTTCGAGAGAAATATATATTTTACAAAAATGTGTGGCACTCTCAGTAGAAGTATCATTTAAGCTCGGCCTTGTAAAGGAATGCAACTTCCATCTCTTTAAAAGGAATACAAGCTGGAAATCGAAGTGAAATGAAGTAAGTCAGTAAACATATATTCTCGGATGTTTGACAGAAGAGAGTTGATATTTACAATAAATATTCCGGTACGTGATTTTCAAAATAAGATTTCTTTAAATAATTTTTACTTATTCTCCAAAAATTTAAAATTCCTGAAATCTTTTTTCAATAAATTATTAAAGAATAATTTTATATGTTCAATTATTCATTCTTTATCTCACAGTTTTTCTTTTTATTTCTTCAAAACTTTTACCGTTCTATTTTTTCCTATTGGTATTAATATATATTTTTTGTTTCACAGAATTTTATTCGAATTATTTCACATCCAAAATTCGGGGTGCTTCTTTAGTAAAATCTGATTTTTAATTTAATTATCACATCTTAAACATACTTTTATACCGCTCGAAATTTTCAGTTTTTCTATTTAAAAGAAGCTAAATGTCTAACGAATTATTTCTCTTTTTCAGTAAATCGCCAAATCCTTACCAGTTAGGAAAAGCAAAAGATTTCTTTTCATAGAATTGTAAGTACAAAATTTATTAATATTTTCATTTACTTATCTGTAATTGTATAAAAAAAATTAATATATTTATTTCAAATTGTCAAAATCAATCTTATATTGTTAAATTGATGAATTAATATGTACAAAGAATTTTTTAAATTCTTGGACCAATAGTAAAATATTTTTTTATTATTATTTAACTTCACAAGAAGGATAAAATAAATACTAAGAAAATGTAGTAGCCTATTAAATAACCATTCAAAACTTTTTAAAAGGTGATTACTTCAAATTTTGAAGCATTTTCTGAATTTTAATTGATAGTTATAGTTGATGAATTTTATTAATCTTGCATACTATAGATAATATTTTCAATAATGTTGTTTTTTGCTGATATCTGCATTTAATTTTTTATTTCACTGTCTTATTTTATACATTGAATATACTAATAGTGCTTTTATCAAAACTTTCATTGTATATATTCACATTTTATTTTATGTTAACACAAGATAATACTATTACACTTTGCTTTAAGTTAATTTTTTAGATTTATATGCAAATAGTTCTTCTACCTTTATGATTGTTCTCTTCGAAAAGTTAATCAAATTAGTAGTATGATAAAAATATTTATAAATGTTTAAATATCTCTGCATTGTTTTTCTTGGTCCCTTTTTTGAAAGCACAGTGGAAAAGAATATATCATTACTGTTAAAAACTTTGAAAAATTTCTACAAATATGTATATAAAATAAGCACTATTTATAATTTGGACTATTTTGGCTCAATTAACTCAAAATTCATGTTGTCTTGAATATCTTAAGACTTGAAATACTCTGAATCATTCAATAATTTCTTGGGTAAAAATTTATGTTAACTGAGTATGGGTTTTATTAAAAGTATTTATGTATTGATAACTTCATTATAATGTTCTAATTTTTGAATAAATTATGTATACTTTTATCTAATATAAACAATTTATTAATGTTGTTGTCAGGTAAAAATATTATAGAATTGACTGTTTTATTAAAGTACAATTATTTGTTATACTTTTTAAAATACATAAATAACATTGATAGCTTAAAATATATTTAGAAGTGTTAAATCATTATAATATAAGACAAAACACTTAATATCATTATAAGGTATCATTTATGTGTTCTTACTAATGTAGATCTTGTACTAAACATATACTGATTCTCTCAAAATATATTGCAACTTTGGGAATATGAATATATTTAATTATACAAAACATATGTTTCATTAAATTTTTTTTTATCATACAGATTTTGTGATACCTGCTTTATTTTCCTTTAAATTTTCTTTTCTTTTTGTTTAATTCAATATTTATTGTATACAAATTATAATCCCTAAGATATTTAATCAATACTTGAATTAATTTTCTCGTTACAAAATCAGCATAATCTTTGTATATCTGTATGAATTATTTGAAGAGAAAAGTAATCAGATTAATTTGAAATTTAAAACTAATATATAATGTTCTAAATTCACCAAAAGTAAAGAAATTTTATTGTAGCTATTTGCAACAAAATTTATATTTATTACTTATCTGTTTCTTTCATAAATAATAAGAAACATAGCAAAAAAAAAAAAAAATTTTTAAAAAATTTGTATGATGTGTTTTTTCCTTCTCTGGCTTATTTTCTTTATAAAAAATATGTAAATTAAAGTTTATACTAAGTTTCTTAATAGTAGGGATGAAAAGTAGTCAAAAGTGTTTGAAATAATTTTCTTTTTATTTTATCAGAAATGCTGGCAGATAATTTCAAAACATTAATATAGACATATTGTACGTGTGAAAGTATCTTATATGAAAAAATACTTACTCACAAAACAATGAAAATTGTCTAAATTATTTTAGACCTCTGTTTTCCATCCTATTTCTATTTGTAATTTCACATTTAACTTCTCTCATATTACTGTGAAATAACAATATTAAAAAAAAATTATGATATTTTTATCTTTATCAAAATTGATATCTGGGATCATATTTTTTTAAAAGAATAATTCAGTATTTTAATTTAAAATTATTCCTAAAATTATATAAATATTGATTAATTTAAAGCTTATCTATTTACATTTTGTAACATTACATGTATTATTTAATTAAATATGCATTTATATAATATTATTTATAGTTCATCATAGTACAATGAACAGCAAAATGTAATATGATATATAAAATCTCTTTTCCATCCGCACACATGCATGTGTACACACACATACATATATGAGAATGTAATTATAGATTTTATATGTATGGAATGCTTCATTTTGCAGTTAATTGTGTTGTAGGGATCTATTGATGTTAAAACATGTGAAATATTACTATAAACTTATTAGGTTTCAGTTGATTAAAATAGGCTTCTGATGTACATATTTTTTATGATAAACTTTTTTGTGTTATGTTTCATTGTAATCAAATTTCTACATAGTGTGACTGATGTTTAATGCTATTTGTCAATAAAATATTAATTTCTGGTTAAAAATTAATCCTTGATAATGATTTTTATTATCAAACTTGACTTTAAAACATATTAAAAAATTCAAAGTAATTAAATAATATAAATTGAACACTAACATTTCATAAATACATATTCATACCACAAGGTCAAATGACCCATGTTTAAAAAATTATATATTTTAAGACATGTTAAAAAACCCATTCAGTTCAATATAATGTATGAATAAAACATTTTTCTAATTGACAATTTCATCGTTAATAAATTGAAATAAACAAAATTCTTAAATTTGAAAATAAATAATACATAAAACTTATTCACATTCACCAGATGTTTTGCAAATTATGAGAGTTTGTAATGCACTTTTTCCCATGCATATTTTTTGCACTTAAAACAGATCTTTTTTTAGTTTTGTTTTCTTTGCAATACTTTATTTTGCACTTTTTTCACACACCTGAATTCAAACATTTTGTTATGGATACTATATGCCCCATTGGTTCTTAAACTGTGGTTCGGGGATCCCGGGGTCCCTAATGCCTTTGAAGGTCTCTCATTTTTTTAATTTAAAGATTTGCCTCTTACAACTTCTAAAAGGCCTTGTAGAAAAAAGTTGAAAGATATGCATCCTTGACTAGATTACCAAATTGCTGCCAATGAAAAAAGTCAATTAGAACATGTATTTTGATCAAGAATATTAATTCAGCCAGGGGTGTTCAAAATCTTAGGGGTCCATAATGTCAGGCTAATGCATAAAGGGACCCCAGTGATTGAAAGTTTAAGAACCACTGCTACATGCAGTTGATATATGTACTATATTTTGTTGATTTGCATACAACAACTTATAATATTCAGACAAAATGTTCAATCTAATGCAACCAATCCTGGATATAGCAAACTCTTGGTTGTACCCTACACCAACCTTTGTTAGAGTGAAATGTTTATTACAAACTTCTCCAAATGATTTACCTGTAATCAATGTGCCAAAATGATTGAATAGTTTCTTGAAACTCGTGATTTTCTTCACACTTTTATAAACAATAGCAAAAATTTGTAATTCAGTGGGTTTGCACACAATCCTTCATACAAATATATATTTCATATAAATACTTCTGAACATCAAATGATCCATTGCTGTAAATAAGTCAAATTACATATATTTTACCAGAAATATTTTATTGGCATTTTAAGAATTTCCAAGACATTTTAAGAAAAAGTTTTAAAAGGCCCATTTCATCTATTGTGGTAGGTTTAGTGTTAAGTATCCATTCACTCTTTAATGTAATAGAATTATAATTTTGGTTATTAAATGTAAAATTTTGTATAAAAATCTTGAATAAGTATTGTAATAAAATCATTATTTAAAGATATTGATTTTACTTTTATTAAAAATAATGATCTTAGCCATACAAGTTAAGAAGTCTATTTTCTTATTCATTTTGTACATATTGATATTTACTATGAAAATCTACTTGAATGTTATGGTCCTATTAAGTGAGAATTTTTCCCAAATTTTTTGTATCTTCAATATAATAAACATTTCTAATTTATTACTCTATAAACTTTTTAATATATATTTTAACAATTTTTTATTCAATTACTTTTGATTGTTCATAGAAAATTTGTATTTTCCATTTATTTGTGATGAAAATAAAATAGGCTTCTTTTGTTTTGTAATTTAAAACATTTTTCCACTGTTACTCATCCAAATTGTGAGTCACAATTTAGTTTTACAAGAAATCTTTAAAAAAAAAAAAGAATAAAATCACTTAATCAGTTTTTTTTCTTTCTTTCTTTTTTTATTGTTTCTAAAATTTGGAAAAAAAAAAAACTATTTAAAAGAAATTATTTCATGACTATTTGTTAATGCAAAAAAGTGATTCACATGTTAAAATGGTGCCTGCTTTAAAGTGATGGCTATTTTTTGATTTTAATATTTTAATCAAAGACCTTCATAATTTTCAGGATATTTTAATAGCATAAAGTCTAGGAATATTTTATTAATCTGTGACATAGACTAATGCATTAGTCAATTTCCGAAAAATTTTACTGGGTAACATTTCTTTTTTAATGAATTATGATGAATTTTTGGTAATTGAAAATATTAATTATATGTTGATTGCTATATTTTCTACATAATTCTGATATGTTTACAATTATTTATTACTCTTTCTTTATTTTAAAAACGAAAAAAAAAAAAATGTGTATACACTCTTAAATTTATTGGATTTTTAAGTATAAAATTTTTTGTTGATCTTACTTGATATTCTTCACACAAATTGTGATATTTTTGATTTATTAAAAAAAACTTACGCAGTAGGCATTTTCTTCATTATCATTCCGCTTTTCATGGCATTTACTGGAAGATTTGTAAGTGATCATATCGAGGCATTTTGTTAGATAAATACTTTGTACGTTAAATATCGCAGAACAAACTTACAAACAAGCGTGAACCTTTTGTAAGCAAAATCCATGAAAATAGGATTGACATCCGAGAGGGATGTCACGCAGCTCCTTAGTACTGCCAAATGATCATTTCCTAAGCCAAAACGAAACTTGCCAGCTGGATAGGTGCGACTACAAAAAACAAGAGTTTTTTAATTATAAAAAATCAGATTAAAAATCTTCTGTCATTAACTAAGCCGCAATTGTGCGTGGTGCTCGCGCGCGCTCATGTAGACAGGAAACATTGGCGCATATATTGGAAGAAATGTTAACTTTTTTACAATTTAAACCAACAGTATTGTGTTTTCGAAATTTTTTCTTAACTTGTATCAAAAAATAAAAAAGCAGTTTTTAAGTTGCTAAGTACGCGAAAGAGTATTACTAAAATTATGAAAGCTCTCATCTAGAGGACACGGAATAATGAATAAGAATGCACAGAAAATATTTTTTGAGTGTTGATTGCTATTAGTACATGTTCGTTTAAAACTATTTATCACATAGTTTTGATAAGAAAAAAGTTTTCATTTAATAGTTAACGCATGGATGTGTCTCATTATGACAGGATAAAGAAATTTATTACCATCCATCTAAATTAAAAGAAAGAAAAAAAAAAATGAGGCATTTAATTAAAAAGTTAATTTTAATAAAATTCAAATGTTTAAAATTATCAAGGTTATTTAAGCTGTGTTGCTCGAAAATAGTCCTGTAAAAATAAATTTCTAACTTGTTGAACATTTAGTTAAGACTTCAAAGATTTCTTTAAATTGCTGTTTGTAGTGTAGCTATATATACGTATTCATGCTTAAAAAGCGGGCCAAATTTTAAGAAAAATAGTAATTGTGGAATTTTAAGCACATTTTATTTATTGTGAAATGAAGATTTATATAATAATTTTACTTTTGGTATAGTAAACATGTCACAGTTTTTAAATTGGAATTAGCACATATTTTTTTTAAGAAAAAGAAAATCATAATAGTGTTGAAGCAAAATTTATCTCTTTATATAAATATGTTCAGCTTTGGATTATATTCGGTAAATTAAAAATACTTAGCGTAATTGAATTTTCTATAAAAAAAGGGCGTGTAATTTACTTAATAAAGAGGTCATTCCTCAGTCATCGTTTTAAATCTATTGGAAATGTTGAAGTAATTAAAAAAAAAAAGGAAAAAATTTATATAAATTTAAATGAAGTTAGAACGAAGAATTTTTTAATATTTTATATCATTCAGATATATCTGAAATTATTTCGGACTTTTGTAGATTGTATTACAAATGTAAATGTTAGTAAAATGAGTCAATAGAAATAAACAATTGACATTTACAAAATTTTAATTGCTTTTTAAAAATACACGCTTTATTTTGAATATCACCTTGTGCTGTTATGTCAAGTTGTATATTTTATAAACCATTATTAATGAATTCTATTTTCTGATAGAGGAAGATTATTGTTTAGTAATTAAAAGGAATATTAGAGGTTCGTGTTTCATCGACAGTTTCTACATTTTCATTAATTTAAACGTGAAGTTATATGTCTGTAATTACGCTGTGATCGTAACGCGTTAAAATAGTTGGCATTTTTTTAACTTCTTAAATTCCTATTGAAATTTCAATAATCTCTATTATTGTTTCAATAATATAGGAATCATCGTAATTAAATAATTGCCTTTTATGTATTCATCTTAAAGGGTGTTTCTTAAGTCTCAAAGAATGCTAGCTTTTGTTCCAAACTTAATAAAAATCTAATTCTTACTGCACGTGCCGCGACACCTGCCTTTCAGCGTTTGCTCAGATTTCTTTGTTGGATGCTCTAAAGAAACCTTGAGGTTATTTATAACAAAAGTCCCAAGTGAGAAGGTGGCTTAGAAAAACCAAAAAAACTAAGAATTTAATGCATTTGCACCCAATTCACAAGTTCCGCTAAGTATCCTTACTGCAAGGCCCTCTTCCTTTTGTTTTTATAGACTCCTCTTTTACCTTGAAAAAGATTTCACTAGCTTTAGGGGGTTCTAAACTTCAAAATGTTTTGTCTGGATCTGATATTTTGGTGGATGTGTTGAGCAACTGATCCATCTGTTTTGCCTCGTTCTTTAAAAGTTCTTGCGTTTTTTGTCAAGTTTCGTTCATTGTTTATCCGTGTTCTCAAATTTTCTTCTTGACTTTTTTTAAAAAATGTATATAGGTGGAAAAATGTGAGTTTAATTGAATACATTTTTGAATTTATTTATAATATAAAATAAAATTGCGCTTATTATTTTGATGGTAAAAATGATTTTTAACTTAATTTATTATTTTTCGGAAACTGAATTTTAGGCATTCAAAATGTTATCAAAATTCTTATTTTTTCAAATCAGTGCAGTTTTTGTAAGTTTATTTCATCACTGACGGTGTTTATTTTATTTTAATAAAATACTTTTATATTCAAATTTATTTGTGGATTTATTTCTTGCTTCGTTTCTATTAATTCATTATTAATTCCTACAATACTTTTGTGATGTGTGCAGGAATCATTTGTAATTAAGTACAAAACTAATTATACATGTAGCATATAATTATAATGATACGTAACAAAAAAAAAAAATTCAAAGTGTTTTCTGTATACACTCTGCTTTAATTTTTTTAAAAATCTTGTTTGTATAATTTTTATACACTTTTTAGATGTCTTTATTTGTGGTACCTAAGTTTAAGTCTTATTTTTATCCTTCAAGGTGTTTTCAGTGATTTAAAATATTGATCTTTTCAAAGAGCTTGTGTGTACCACTACACACACTTCTAAGAAACGTGTAGTAACAAAAAATGGGCCCAAAGGTTGGTTGAATGCGGAGTGTGTTAGTGTTTATTAACTACAATTTAACACGAGGTTGCTGGAAGCATTTAATTAAAAAAGATTTGTATCTAAAAACAATTTATAGTAAATGTAATTAACAATTTGACACAAATTTGAGCTGGGAAACAGAAATAGAAGTTTTAAATAAAAATGGAAAAGAGAGAGTATGAGTGCGTACAAATAGTTCTCTTGCGTCATTTTTATGCATCAATGATAATGACAAACCAGATTTTATTTATAACAGAAACGTCTCATATGCTTAACGGGTTATTCAGAACAAATCTAGTGATAAATTTCGTGTTTATCAATAACTTTCCTACGAAAGAAAGAAATTTTTATCAAGAATTTTAGTGACTGCAGAAAGTTATCATTTTCAGATAAAAGTGCTCTGAAAACAGTATTTTAAAATTAGCTGATCCAAACGACCATGAACTCCAATTTATTAGGAATAAAATAGATGTTTTTAACTAATAATTGACTGATTGATACTGGGAATAACAGTGATAGCCAATTATAATAAAAACAAAGAGCAAAATATTTTTAAGTCGTTTCAGTGCATATAAGCCTTTTTTATCTGGTGTTCTCTAAATCAGATACCGATATATGCTGAAAACTCAAATATAGCGCTGATAACTTCAGTCGTATGAATTCATCTTTTGTCTTTACTGGCGAACACTCTCTTAGGGCGTTATTAATAATAGGCGTTCTTTTTCCTATTTTAATATTTCCTTTTTGTAAAAAAAAATATTTATACCTGTAATTGCCTCCCCCTTGGGGAAACCTCCTCCTCATCTAATCGACCTAAATCTGTGGAAGGTAAAGATTGATGACCCAGACTAACCATGATAAATTCAATTTTTTATGAACAACGTTAATATTCCAAAACAAGCAAATTATAAAGGGAAACTCTAGAGTGATATAACAAGAGCTCAAACCCTATGTGAATAAGCGCGCGAAATCTGAATATTTTAACTTTACTCAATGTTATCTTAAAATTCCTAACTTCCTTAATTTATTCTAATAGTTAAAGTCCGACCTTTAGTCACGCGGCGAAATTCTGATCCTTACCGTAACAGCACTGCTTTCAGCGACTCTGCTCCTTTTTCTTCTAATCTATGATTATTAAACTTCAACTGTATATATACTAGATGATCTGCATATCGGGGTTTCTTCTTGAGAGGGATGGCTGTGAAATAACTCGATTGCTGGCCCAAAGGTTCCCCAAGAGGATTAGTTGAAATTCTCGTAAAACCCCGTCACATACCTTTTAGTCACTGGCGTAGCTAGTCCTAGGTGGGCCCTGTTTCAAAATTCCTTAGGAGCTCGTTTTTGGAACCCCTTAACATTTTACGATTTTCTGCTTACGCATGTTGGAGAAATGCTTAACGTATGTTTCTGCTTACCCTGTAGCTGGGGGGCGTATCATTAATACGGTGGAAGCTACGCCTCTACTTTTAGTTATTATTTTATGAAATTTTCTACTCACTGGTGGCATTTGATCTTAATTAAAAATGTCCATGTTTTAAACTAGGGGTACTCAACCTTTTTTTCTGCTGGGCCGCATACATATGTCAGCTATTTTACGTGGGCCGCATACACATGTTAGTCATTTCCCGCGGGCCGCAACGTGAGGATAAAGGGAGGGGGGAGAGAAATGCTTTCAGACCAAGATAACATTGGAAATTTAAAATGTAGAAAATTGATCAAAATATTATAATTCCTGTTTTGATTTTTTTAATTTTTATTTTTGTCACTAACCCTAAAGTAGAAGCATTTAAGAAACACTCCATCGCAATTTCTGCCTCAGTAAACGGTTTCATATGATTACGAACAATATATCAAACTTCATAGGATGTCTTTGTTATCGCTGTGATATTACCACTGACAAAACACTTTGTTGCTGTTGCAAAGATTATTCAAGAAAGCCTATTTTTCACCTCTTGAAAGAGATTGTGGCGGTGTGATATCTATATGAACTAGTACTAACAACACGCGAAGACGATCGTTTTGGCGTGATCGGTTAAGTACTCGCGTTCGAAACGGAAGGTACCCAGAACGAACCTTCTTCCTTCATTGGTGATACGGAACTGCACCCTTCACTCGCCGCAGTCGTGGCGCCATCTATCCACCGCAAAAGCAACCAAGCCGTCAAACATTGACGCAAATAAGCCGTTACTTCTCAAAGTCGTCTCACACAAATGACGCAATTCTCAAGCCGTCTCGCACAAATGACGCAACTGCTTACTTGCTCGCCACGAATATGGTATCGTTTGTTCGCCTATTCGCCGAGATACTGGCAGGGCAGTATGTGGCGGTGTGATGTCTATATGAACTAGTACCAACATCACGCGAAGACGATCGTTTTGGCGTGATCGGTTAAAGTACTCACGTTCGGAACGGAAGGTACCCAGAATGAACCTTCTTCCTTCAAGATCTTCGAGGAAAAATGTCATTGAATGATTCCTGTCTAAAGATATTTTTTAAAATACAGCACTTTCATGACAAATCAAACAATTACTGATCCATGTTTGTTTTTCTGATCCATGTTTGTTTTTCACTACAAAATAGTCAACCTCCCAATCGTCTTGAAAAGATATATTTTCTTCGAATATTTTTTGTTTGTAAGATATGAAAGATAATTTAAAATTAGTTCCACCCATAAAATTGTCGCTATTCTACTGTTGTCTGTTATCACTAACTGTAACCATTTCAAATAGAAAAAGAATATCAGTTCAAACCCGTATGACACCGACAGCAAAAAGCAAAAGTGAGATACATGATTTCTTGACAAAGAATTTCCCTCCAAATTTTTAATAGAATGTTCTTAAATAAGTAAATTTCTCAGAGCAGTGGGTTATTACCAGGCCCTTTAAAGGTTCGGTGGGCCGCAGTTTGAGTATCGCTGTTTTAAACTTTCCTTCTGTGTTCTGAATGCTTATATAATTACACTATATTTCTGTTAAATCCGGAATGTTAATCCCGATCCTAGTGCTCCTAAAATTTCTTATTCTTCCTAATTTACCATTTGTGCTATTGCTCTTTTATCAGCACTTATCTTTCTTTTGAATACACTCATATTCAAAATTATGATTACAAACATAAAATCTGTGAAAACTGATGCACACTATGTACTGTTTGTTGCCACGAAATTTTTCACGGAGACATTACAATGTCAGGAAGAATATCGCAACATAACAATATGGAAAAGATTTAATTGTTAATTAAGATACAAATCATATCAAAAAGTGTGAAATCATTAATCAAGAGATAAAGCATTTATATACCTCAGGGGAAAAGTCGGTCTAATATGAAATGACTTCTGTGAACTACTATACAAATCTCAGAACGAGCTGCCATACTGTTTTTGAGGGTGTCAATAAGTATTTGTGGCAACATTATTAGATAGGTCTTGGTAGGGGAGCTACGCTATGTATGTGGTCAATTGCTTAATAAATTGGTAAGAAAAATGATTTGTTTAAGTAATAGTAAAATTTTGTTATATTTTTATATATAGCATTAAAATGATGTAATGTGTGTGTATTGTTACAATTAATTAATTTAAAATGTCTTTGCTTTTATTTTTATTTTGTAGTTCTTTGACTTGTACTCTTTTTTCTTTAAGAATAAATTCTCTTTTATTTCCTACTTTCGAATTCAGAAAATGAATAAATTTTAAAACGAAAGAATGAGAAAAGGTGGTGCAGGAACATTTTCTTGAAAGCTGTGTCATTAAGTAGTTACAAATTGAGTAAATAATAACTACCAAAAATTTTTTTCTGACATTCCTAAATCATTCAGTATATATTTAAATGTGTAAAACCTTATTTGTTTATTTATTATTATTATTTTATATTTTAAATTGATTTTTTAGTTAAGCTTGATTTTAGTGCAAAACTTTTGATATTTCGTTTTCTCTACGGTTGTTGAAATAAAAGTGATAAACCAGGAAGAACTATTATTTCGATTACTTAATATATTTCAAGATTGTTCGTGGCAAAGTGGTAATTACGTACGGGCGCACTTTTGATATATTACAGAAAATACGTGGTTGACCCCTTTCATCCTGAAATGTGTTCCACTTTCAAAGCTTTTATCTCATTCAAGGTAATTCTGAAACGATGCCATTGATCGTTCTATGAAATAAAAGTACAATTTTGAAGAGGTGCCAAAAATGAAAATCTAACAGTGGTGTATTTATCTTATAAAAAAAAAGGTGTTTTGAAAGGGAAAAAGTAGTTTTTTTCCCCCCTCGTTGCTATATCTACCTTTCTAGTGCACTGCTTGTGATTTTCCATTTACTCATTCGGTTTATTCTAGTTGGAATATATTCTTGTATTACGAAATGTTATATAATAGAAATAGGTAAGTATGAGCATTATTTTATTATGTTTGGCTATGTGTATTGAGTTTCTAAATTTGTATTTATTTGTTTATAGTGTAAAATATTTAGAAATACATTAACTTAAAGTAATTATAAGACAAATCAAGTAAACTCCTGATAAAAACAAGCGAACAAAAACATCTTAGTGTTTTTAACTATTCTCAGTACATATGTATGAAAATGAATATTTAAGAATCATGAATGGATTCTGTGAAAACTGATATTTTATAGATGATAAGCAAATGGTACAAAACGCATTGATCTACAACCTTACGCGCATGAAGTGATTCTCAGTTTAATTCAAGAAAAGTTAGTACATATATTGCTCAATGCTTTAAATTTTTTTTATTCGAAAATGAGATTTTAATGAATCAATTTAACGCTTCAATTACGTTGAACGTCAAAATATATTTTTCATTTATCACATGATTAGCTATTTTAATGTTTGTTATGTTCTGTCCTGTTGAGTTGTGATGAAAGAAACAAATTCGATCATTCACTTAATTAAATTAATGTGTGTTAGAAATAGATAAACAAAAGAGTCATTGGTGTAGTTGTTAGAATAATGGTAGGTATCATTCTTATTTTTTGGCCGCTATTCGAAATTCCGAGACCCTATTCCAATAATTCTTGTTTGACTTTGAAGTGATAGTTATTTTACTATGTATAATAATAAAAAAGTTTTTTTTTTTATGACTATTAAAAATTTTATACTTGAACATGTTGTGATTAAAATGCTGCTTTGTTTTTACTTAAAGTTATCTAAATCTGTTGGAGCTCTATTCTTATGTTTGAAAACAGGATGTTAGTTCAGATGACGTCCTCGTCATTTGCCCGCTGTGTTCATAATTAAACCGATAATTAGTTAGTCTACCAAAAAAACTCCATAAAGTCGAAAATGCAAATAGGTCGTGACGTAATGTACCAGATTCGTTCGTGGTGAAAAAAAAGAAAAAGATAAAAAAAAACTTATATTGATATATATTTATTTTATGTATAATGAAAAACATGAAAAAAAGTATTTTGTCTCTTAAAAGGTGCAATTTAAGATGAATTTAAAAGAAAATAAAAAAAAGGCTTAAACCAATGAAAAACGGATCTTTGTCCAGTGAAATATGAATTGTTCGGGAACAAAATAAGAACAGATATTTTTAAGGTTTCTGTGATTGATGATCAGTCCAAGATGAATAATAAGATGCATACTGCTCTTGTTTTCTTACCCTCAAAACCTGCCAAAATGAAACCTTGAATTTAACTCGGTGAATGTGACATATTGTGTAAAAACCTATTCGGTTTCATTCTTTTCTGGCAAGCAAAGTGTTGACTGTATTCAAGATTACAATATGGAATATCGCTTTCTATCTTTTCCTTCTTTCTTTTTCTTTTTGTTCTTTCCTTTTGTATAAAATGATAAATGATCAACATGCCCTCTTTCATTATTACTGGATGATATTTAGTACCAAAAATATCCAGAGTTAAGCAAGTCAAATTGCTCTGATTATTTTAAATTAATAAGAGTAATAAGCTTTTATATATAGAACTTGGAAACCTATTTTAAGATATACTCTCTGACATTTTCCCAGCGACTCCCTCGCATATTACTGAATGTACAAATATCTGTTCAAATTGTCTTTAGAAGTGATTGAGAATTGAATTTAATCTGATTGGAATTTGACACGAAAGAGAAAAGTGATTAAACAGATTTTGCTGTCAAATCAATTCAATATAATTTAAACTTTGATTCTTTCAAGGTGATTGTAAACTACATCCTTTTTCAAACGATTTACATTATGTCAACATAATAATAATAATTTTTTTAGTTTTGTAATGTAATGGGCTAAATTCAGGACGGTCACATGATAAAGTAATCACGTGTTTTCCATTGAATTCAAAACTGACATTAAACTTGTTCTATTTGTAAAATTTAGTTACAAATGGAAATTTGATAATTATGTAAAGATGTTCAATTATGAAGGAAAATAATGAAATCAAAAGGTTTTTAAAATTGAAAAATAATTTTTGTTATGCGTGTACTTTTAAATCTAGAGTATTTTGGTGTAAGGGTGTTTTGTTGACTAAAATGTACTTTTAAAACAAAGTTTCTTCAAAAAGCAAAAATTGGCATCAGCGAAGCGTATGAATTGAAAACACATGATTTTATTTATCAGGTGATTATGACGTCAGATGAATTTAGTCCATTGTAAATTGATGCGTCATTTTTTTCTTCTATTTTATTATAATTATATTAGCACATTCTTAGATTTTTTAAAAAAATTAGGTTTGGGATTTTTATGTTTTACAGTTAAACTATTATTATAATTTCATATTTGTATTTTTTATTCTGTTTTGTTCCCAAATATGGAAATATGTTGCTAATTACGAATCTTACTACTGAACCATTAATTTTAACTTTCATATTTGTGACTAATAAGAAGTGCTTTGCTGAAGTTCTCTCTAACACTATTTCATTAAACATAATTTACATTAACGACGCTTGTAATGATGATTCAATAAATTAACAATGCTTTGTTTATATGTACTAATTTTGTTATGTTAGTTGTTTCAGTGACATAGTGTTTATTGTATCATGAATATTTTATTCAGCTGCATCGTTATGAAAGATCGTATTATGCTTTAGTCAATATTTATGTTTTTAATTGGCGTTACTGGGTTACTTGGATATATTATTTATTTTCATATTATGCTCCGAATCGCAATTCTCTCTTTTGTGAGTGGATAACAGACAATAGGTAAATGCAGTATAAAGCTGCAGGAATAATTTTACTCTTACATATATCTTGACATTTTATTCGAACAAAAGGTAGAGAAAGACCATGTCAACTGACTGATAGATATGTATGTGATCAATTCTTCCAGACAGTTGTTGATTCTTTAAAATAAACGTTCTCGTAAAAGAAATTTAATGTGATTTTAATTGCTTGAAAAGTTTCCAAGCATGCATTCTGGAATTAACGTATTCTTACATGTGAATGTGATAAACTTTGGATTTGCTCCAATCCACGAGTAGATAGCTACTGGGTAAAGCTGATACATTGAACCTCTTCTCGAGTTGTTTATATTTTTCCTAAACATTTCTGAAATTGGCCGGTTTACTCGTTTATATTGTTTCTAAATATTTTTTACGATTATTACAAATTTTGTTTGTTTAAAAGAATCGTACTTTCTATTAGTATATACAGTCGGACCTCTCTATATAACGAAGTCGCTAAATCCCGGAAAAAAGTTCGTTATATGGAAAATTCGTTATATAGAGGTTCATCTTTTAACATTCTTTATAAACCACATAAAACAAATTTTAAATTCATAAGCTTTATGTATTAAAAAAAGTAATTATTCACACCTTTTTTTAAAATAGTATATGTTTATTTTATATATCTAACCCATCAAAAAAGGAAAAACTGCAAGGAAAACAAGGGGAAAAAAATTGTCGAAGAATGCACAGTATTTTAAATATTAAGAAAACAATTTTATATTAAAATTAACGAATTTTAAGGAAATTTTTAATTTAAAAAACATGCTGTATAATATTAAACAAAAGATTATTTTATAACTAGAACACAGGGACAATTCCACTGAGGGTGAAAGGGGTTACAGAAAATGTTTCTAGTGAACTGGACAATGGGGGTTGATGCTTGCACTTCTGGGATGAAACGTTGAGAACTCTATTGAGAGTTAGGATGTAATAAAACCAGTTCAAGATTTATGACCATCATAAAAAGTATTAAAGAGTGAATAACTTGAAATGTTCAGAAATACTTTAAAAATAGGGAGGGAAAAAAATTGAATCACAAAAGAAACAGTTCGTTAGATAGAAAATACACTTAGCTATTGAGAGATTATTTTACGAAGAAAATTGTGAAATGTTCAAGGTTCCTGGAAAAATTTCACTAGATAGAGAAATTCACAATATAGAGCCAAATTTTAAATAGTAAGGATTAAAATTTCTTAGAATAATAATAGTTTATTACTATAAATTATCATATTTCCTAGTTATAGTTACCTCCATATTCTAATATTAGATAAAATTACTTATTATTATTTAATTCATATATAACTCTAGTGTCACTAAAGTTATGATAGTTTGTAAACTCTCTTTTTAATTTTTATTTCTATTCTTTTCATACTTTTAAGTGCTACAATTCGGCCATTCACATGCCTTAAATTTACATTTGGGTCCAGAATCTGGCAATAACTTTTTTATTGTACTCAGATTTAGCGCAGGCTCTGCATTTTTGAGTGCATTTTTGAGAGCCATTCCCATGTCTTGAATTTGCATCAACATGATCTACTAGCGGTATCTTCATGAGCCAGTAACAGCCTCCGGACAAGGGAGATCACTTTTGTCTAATGGTATGTTACTTGGCTGTGAATCCATAGGTCGTGGGTTCTGTCCTCTGGAGATGCGCCTCTTCAAGTTAAATGATGAACGAAAATTAAAAATAGAAGTGTGTCGTCTTTTTTTATTTTACAAAACATTTTTTTTTCTCAGTTCAAAAACGACAAAACTTTCTTGTTTAATAATGAATCAAATTAATAAGTAATTAATAGAATTAATGTGTAAAATATTTACATGTGAGAGAGGGATACTAAAAGAAATGCGCAATTGCTATTCGGTTTATAGAAAGAACAGAAATATATCAGAAATAATTATGGGACCATAGTAGCCTGGTTGCTAGAGTAACAAACATTCAAAGAGTACTGGTTTTGAATACCGTCGTGTAGTGGAGATAATATTCATAAAATTTCATGAAGCTCGAGTACATTATGTTGTAGGAAAGTTTGGATGCCAGTTCAGATGTCGTTTTAGCCATTTAACCATGGCGCAGAATTACGAGATACGCTGCAAATAACTCTCGTTTTGATCCTAGTGGGACATTCAATAAACAATCAATCAAAAGGAATTGCTTTTTGTTTTTTAAAATTAAATTATGTAGCAGAAGAATTGTTCAGTTTTTTTTTTTGTCCATACCTTACGAAACCACATTATTTTACCGATAAATTTTTTAAAAAACATTGGTATTATTTGTTTTTTATATTTTCAAGATAGCTTTAAATTTGTGTGAAAAATTACTCTGAGTTAAATTTGTAACTGCAATTACTGTATAGTTAGTGTATGAAAGCTCATATTAGAAAGTAATTATCATTTGGATTATTGTTTTTTTTAAATATTGTTGTTTAATATTTTATGTTTTTGTATAATTTGCCGAACTTCATCTTGGTTTTCCACGAAGTGCATTTTTTTAATGAACAATGTTAAAAAAAATAATATAGCCTACGTTTTCTTGTAGTAGTACTTCTTTTAGAAAACATAGGGGAAGGGGGAGTTAGAAAAACTTATTTGGATAGATTCTCAATTTTAATGAAAATTCTATATTTTTTTATATAAATGTATAATTTTTTTTTAAAAAAAATAATTTTTGTATTTCTTTTAATAACCAAATAATTGTCAAAATATTTTGTGTACAATAAATAAATGTGAAGCAAAAAGTACCATGGAATGTATATCATCTATTCTGAAGTCAATTAAAGTTTTCGTTTTTTCCCCTCCTTTCCGGAATCTGAAGTATTTCCTTTTTTTTTAATCTCACATTTCTCCTTTTAGAAGCTCTTGGAAAATCGAGTCACATGTATGAACATTTGCCTGTAACTATTTTGAACTTTTTGTATCTCTAGGCCACCTGCTACACCGAATGCTACCCAAAACGCTGTTTGGAAAGAAAAAAGAATAACGCCTAAAAAAAAGGAGGTCTCTACTAATGACTTCCCCCGATTCCCACACTCTACGAAGGATTCTCCGTGTTTTGCCTACCTTGCGCACCAGCATCAAACCACTGCCAGCATGGAGAAAGATGTCAAGTGAGAACAGTTTCCTTTCTTCTCACTCATTTTTTTCCCCTCTCAAACTGTCACCCACCCTCGCTTGTAGAATCTTGTGGCATAGCGATTGCATCTTAACTAATGTTGTGTTTGGCAGATCGTTGTTTATAGTATAGTTTAGTTACTAATTTAACTAGCTTTGTGATGCATCCTGATTTAGTGTTTTTATTTAAGTAGTTTGTGTTTTTCTATACATGTGAAATATTTTGTGTTGCTTATATGCTGCTTTAATTAGAAAAACACAGAAAAATGATTCGAAGGCCTTAATATTTGATATGCTGTTTCTCTAAATTTGATTTGATCTCATTCTCTTTGGAAAGTTAATTTTAAATCTGATATGCTTAATTTTTTTTGATTTTGTTTGTAATTTTTAAGTATTTATTTATTTATTTTTACTTTTTAAAAAATTTCTGTAGCTTAACTGTATAGTGACAATAATAATTAACATAATTAAATGGTTTTAAGATGTGTTTTCCACATTTAAGATTTAAATTTTATACACAATTTATAATTATTTATTTTAAGATACATTTTTTTAAAGCTCTTCAGAAGTAGTTAATACATTTCAGGAGACAGATTTAAAGCTACATAAATAAAAATTCAAGTAAAAGTATTTATGCTCAAAAAAATGCGAGAGCCGTTTGGTTTTATACTATGTTCATTTGTAATTCTGTTTTCTTTTTGTTAACAATCCGGATTGTTACATGGTCTTGAAGTGGAAGCTCTGTGAACTGCCATAATTTATCTTCATCTTTTGTGGTTAGACATGAGGGGATTTTCATTTACTCTGAACCACATAACTCAGTAAAAAGTCAGTGTACATTACATTTCTTCCAGGAACCTTTCTTTTATAATACTCTATTGTCGTATTGAGCCAAATTAGAATTTCTAAGGATATTACAATATTTTTTTTTTAATCAGATAATTTTCTTTTGGGAATTTTGAAGGTCTTGAAGCAGTTGTAAATAGTTCTATAGTTGTGAACGGGGTTTTCTTCATTCTCTTTCCTGTTATAAAAACTGATTTTTTTTATTATTATACTATGCATTTTAAATGTTAATCTCATTGTTTGTGTATAGCGTTTTTTTTTTTTAATTTAATAGAATCACTTTTTCAGTGTTGTGTTGTTTAAATGTAGTTATTTTTCTGATGAAATTGTTCGACTAACACAAAAACTATATATTTCCTCTTAAAATAAAATTTGCTTCGTAAGCCATTGTTTTATTATTGTGCACTAATTTCATTTTTTAAAACAATTTTCTCTAACAAAACATTGTGTGCTTTTATATGTTGTTTAACCAATTTGTATATACTGCTCAGTGGCATAACTTGGAAGGCTGAATCACGCGAAATCCAGAAAGTTGAAAGCGGTGGCAACAGCTCATTGTGCTGCTCTCGAACGACTCTGATTGAAAACGTTCCAACTGAAAATGATGAGAACAATTGAAATAGTTTTCAAATGATAAGTTTATAAAAAAAAATAATCTAATTCTGTATATTTTAATTCATTTTCTCGATATATTGTTACATTTTGAATAATTATGTACATGTCATTGAGAGGCATTCTTATTTCACTGTACTTGTGAAAAAACCAGTTTCATTATTTCAAATTTTAGTTTTTAATTACTCTATTCAAACTGCAGCATAAGAGAGCAAAAAGAAATAAAAATCGATCTAAGTAAAACGATGTTTTTACCTGTAAATTAAGGGGCCAGGGGTAATAGCATATATTAATTTGTCAAATTTTCCTGTAAGCGCGTTTCTTTTGTTCACAATTACCGCTCCTCTTAATTGCTGTCGAATCTTCTGGTCGTTAAATTACCTCTTTAAAAATAAAGCAAAGGTTGAAAGTAATAATGTGGCGAGTAAACATTTAAGTTTAGTTTTCCCTGAATAGAGTTCTTATCCTTTTACACTGCAATAGTTCCCAAATTATGATACTCCTACTTCTAAAAGATATCGAACAAATATGAGAAAAAGAAAAGAAAATCAGCTTACATATTTTTAGAATGTAGTGCAAAATTTTATTTAAAAACAAAATTCTCAATTACAAGGGCAACTCCGCAAAACAAATAAAATGGATTTTTGAAAGCTGCCATATCTAAGAAGCACTTCGCAACTAACTTTCTATAGCGACAAAAAAAGTTAGTTACTAGTTACTTTAAATTCTTTAGCAAACAAACTGCGCAGATGTTATCATCTAAATAATGGGTACTTCCGCGATATACAAACGCTTAGTTAAAATGCTTATATTCCCTTAGTTAATAGATGATGTGAATTCAAAAAAATGTCACCAAAAAAAATGGACATGAACGGAGAACACAGCTTCCCCTATTGACTTTATATTACGACACATGATCACGTCTTTTGATTTGCCGAATTTGGTTATAATATATTCGTACCGAATAAAGTTAATATTTTTTAATAGAAAAATAGCATCCCATTATTGTTTTACTATTTTCAATTTGCTTTAAAACTTTTGAGGTAACATAATTTAGAGGGAAAAAACTGAAAAGAAGAGGATGTGGATTTTAAATTTTTGAAAACGTGCATATAATATTTTTGATAAGTGTGTGATTGTTAGCCTTCCTTTGAAATAAAAAAATATATATATTCATGATTCTTGTTTACGATATTGAAAGAAAGAAAAATTAAAAAAAAATTACCAGAACTTTAAAGAGAGCTTTATCTGGGGTGTATCTAGGATATTATCATTGCAATTGAATGTTAAAGTTCTATAAATTAGTTCACACTTTTATTACATCCCAAAGTATATCCAATACACACAGGTGATCCGGGTTTTCAAAAACCATTATTTAGACTGCTGTGCATTGAAACCAAATCTAAAATCATCATTCAAAAATGGCTACAGAAAAACCATTGAGAAATATTTACAGCATGGTTCGAGTTGAATCAGAGTCAATAAAATCGGAATAATTAAATTTGACTGTTGAAACTCTATAGTTATGCCACTGATAGTAACTAACAATTCAATTGTATTTTGCTTTTATTAACATGGAATGACTATATTTTTTACCACTACTTATGCATGCAGACCAAATGAAGACCCTCTAAGTGTGGTTAACTCATGTATCGAAAGCTTAGAAAAATTAGTAAATTTAAAGACAAGCGCAGACCGTGCTTTGTATGTTGGATCCATAGAAAGATTACAACTTGCTGTTTGCACCGAAGGTGAGATATCTTGTTCAATATTATGTACATAGCTATTAGCAGGGACGTCTTCTTTGTGGCCCTGGGCCCAGAGAATTCTTAAGAGTTTTTGAGACCCTGGGCCCCTACGCAAAAGTAGGCCCTACATGAGATCTTTAAAAGTAGACAGTACACACATAGCATACATTGTCAAATACTCGTAAAGGTAATTTGAAAATATGCACGGCTCACAATCTCTAAAACCTAGGCACAAACCGGCTCGACCGCATTTCTACTAAATGAGTTGAATGATGGTTTATGGTATTAAGCCTAGGCCTAGACATGTGTGTGTGTGGACAACGGTCATCACATAATAATACAGGTCTTACCACTTGTGCCAGATGGCATGCAGTTTGAAATTCAGTGGAGTAACGTACACCCCCGCATTGCGGGGGCAGGGATTATAGGGGGACCAAAGCTTAACAGACATTAAGTACGTATTTTGGTTTCGGGCCCAAAACCTGACTTTGCAGGGGGAGGGGGGCTCTAATATTCTCTGTTACGCCACTGTTGAAATTTCCTGTTTTTCAGAGAATATGTACAAAAATAATATTTGACCATTAAAATTATCTGGATCATGATCTAATTAAGACAGAGTCGAGAACGAAACGCGCGTGACCCGGGTCCAGTTGGTCCATGCCTTAAGACGTCCCTGGCTATTATAGAAAATGGTTATGTAAACGTACTTAAGATATTTTTGATATTTTTTTAAACTTTTATCACCTAAAATGAGTCATCTTTTTTATAATCTTGAGACATTTTCTGCCAAATAATATTCACTAAGATTATAATATCTTAACTGAGTGTCCTGGTCACGAGCTTCGTGTCGAAGATTCTCTCAAGTCGATTTCATATCGATTCATCTGAAGAAAGGTAAGAGTTGTATATTTAAAAGGAATTGAACTTCAAGTCCTCTCTCTGGGTGTGGTGCGGTAGTTAGAAAATGGAAGAGCTACACACACGATATCATCTTTAGTATGTTTTATTATTCAAAATTAATAGATGGGACGCCAGTGACCAATGTGCAATTTCTAGTGCGATATTTAAATCAAACGGAATTATGCTTTGTGTCAACATATATTTTTTGGAATTTATATACAAACTATATATTTTTATTCTCATGACTTTTTACTCGGTACTTCGGAATTTTTTTTGTGAGTTAATTTGTTAAATAGACATGAATATTGATTGCATAATTATTTAAAATATTTATTAAGGAGAAAAATCAAAATTTCTTGTTAGGTATTTTCTAGTAATTTTTTACTGATATATTTTTTTATGTACTTCTATACGAATACATTTTTTAACTGTTTTATTGTTATATTCTATAAGTAAATAGAATTCATGTAGTTTTTGCAATTGTTTTATTTCTTTAATTTTTCTTATCATTATTTAATTAAAATTTACAAAAGTGAAAGGTTTGATGTTTTTTAAAAAATGTTTTGCTTTTAGATGTCTGATATGTGCAATAGTTTGTTACCTAAGGACTTTTATTACGTAAGATTTTTCAGTGTAGTATATTGTAGTATAGTGAACAACAATTGATGTATTATGAAAACATATGGGGTTGTTTGCATAAAATTAAAAAATAGTGTTTTCAAGTTAAAAAAACAGTAAAATTTTTTTTAAAAAAACTATTTTAATTTTCTTAAGTAAATGAATCCACAGTGGAGGACATGACGCTTTTTAGGGCTATTTATCAATTAAGTGTAATTTTTTTAAATTATTGATACATGTGTAAAAGTTCAATTAACTGAAATACATTATAGAGAACTTATTGTAATTTAATTTTATGAACAACCTTAAGATTTTTTTAAAAAAATTACATCTGAAGAATTACAAACCAAAATATTTTTCTAAGCGCTTTGAAGCCAAAATAAAATAAGTTATTTTTTTTTTCTTTTGTGTAATCCATTAGGCACATTTATGGGCAATAATTTGGGTGAGATTAATTTTCTTTGAAATTGAACTTTGAACATTCAAGGCGTGTTTTTGAGTATTCTTTAACATTAATTATTGTTTTAAAGTATTCTTTAATTAGAAACTCTTCTTTTACTCTACATTTCCTCTGTCTGCTTTAAACAATTTAAATATTTCTTTATTATTACAATTGTTATTTGTATTGCCTTGGTTATTTAAGTACATATAGTCAACTTTAGTATACTGACTTAGTACTGTAATTTCTTTTTCTCCATTGTGTATTTAAGAAATCCTCTGTTATTCTCTGTTTTAATGAACAATTTTTTTTTCTCCTCTTCTGAGCCTTTTGAAGTAAGCTCTTCTTTCATCTCATTTTAGAATTAGCAGGTGATAGTCTTTAAAAATTGGAAGGGTGCCATATTATGCTTTTATTTTGGCTTTTATTCAAAAAAGCCTATCATTGATTATGTACATAAGTGTGTATCATTTTCCTTTTAATCTTCCTGCATCTGCCATCAGTTTAAATTCTATTTTTTATGAAGTTCAATCTTATAAAGGTTGTTACTTACAAGGAGATGGCAAAGTCTTGAGGTTACGGATTTAGTTCGAACTTTGTAGAATGGTAGATTAAGTTTCCCTGTTGATGAAGATATATGGTTATAGATGCCACTACTCAATAATTTTTAGATATTTGCAATTGAAGATGCAATTCACTCTAAATACGAAGCAGAAGATGCCTATACAACAATACTGCACTAATTCGATGCGCGAGACACTTTTTGAAATTATGCTTCATTTGCTTTTATGACAAGTTTCGTAATTGTACGGACAGTGAGGGGTAATAAACTAGTCATTTTATACTAATTCTGTTAATCTGATGAATGTTTTATTTATTATTTCCTTTCAGAATTTATTGTTCTCAGGCCCGATTTACTAACAGCAAAAGGGCTTTTCTCCTGTTCTTCTTGCGAAATGCTTTTATTGTTTTGTAATAAATATCATTCTGCCCTTATACGAATGATAATGACAAAACTCTTATAAGATTTCTAGTCATTGAAGGCATTTCATTTCCAATTTATTTACACTTCATTTTGTATCTTTATGTGTAAAAATAGACATAAAATAAAAATAAAAAGTTATTCACCCTCCACGGACTCGAATCCGGGTCCTAACGACGAGGAACACCAATTCATTGCTGCTACGCTAAACCCATTACGTGTAATCATTTACTACAGAACTAAATTCAAGGAGTAAATTGCATTTTCAATTGCAAATATCTAAAAAATTGAGTAGTGGCCCATATAACCATATATCTTCATCAACAGGGAAACTAAATCTACTATCCTACAAAATTTGAACTAAATCCGTGACCTCCAAGACCTTGCACTCTCCTTGTTATATGAATTTCCTCAACTCTGCCTTTAATGTAACTTTATCTTTATAAATATTTTTTATTTCTTTCTCCGTGTTTATTCTTTCTTTTCCCAGTACTCAAAATAGCTTCAAAAAATAACTAGTTTTTATAAATCCTCATTTAATCACACTTTCTTGCAATTTTATTTTGGAAGAATTAAATTTCCTGTGCAAAATTAAAAAGAAATGCAAATTGATTTTCCTATCACCCTTATATATCAGGACAAGTATATTTGAAGAGGAAAATGTTCATCCTCTCTTATTCATATTCTTGCTTTCAATGAAAAGTAGAGCTTTAAAAAAAATGTCCTCTGAAAGAACTTGTTAGTATTATTGGTACAGAGAGAAAACGAGACATATATTGTTTACAAAGGAATAACTTCTTAGTCAAATATATTTGGTAGGGAAATAAATTTTACTACTGATTTATGTTACCATAATAAAATGTAGTGGAATTGTTCCTATTTAAAAAACTCAATTTGTATTAAAAAGGTCTCTGTTTATCTTAATCAAATTTTTTTAACGTTTTTATTCTGAAGTATGGTATAAATAAGTTGTTGTTTTTTTTACTGAAAATTAGAATCACTGGTAAATTTCTTAAAAAGAAAAGCTTGAAGAGATTGCTTTTTTTGTCATTTAAATCATAAAGTTTTCTGTGTATCTTGTTTACAGGAAAGAAAAGCTTTGATAAGCTGAAAATAGCAAAAGCACACTTTTTCTATGGGTTTATAAGAATTATAAGCTAATGACACTCTCACACATAGAGTTTTCCCTGAGCTTTAATGATATATCTGTCGAAGTCATGATAATTATGATGAACTTTTCTGTGCATAGAAGCTACCCACATCTGTTTAGCATATTAATAAATTGTTCTTTTTTTCAAGGATTTTGAGAACATTGAAAAATATGTCCTGTTTTTGGAACAATGCAAATTATGAAAAAAATCATTCTACTTAAAGTTAATTTCTTATTAAAACAGTTTGTTAACTTATTGTTTGCTTCAATTTTTATTATATTTACCACCCTATTTCATATGTTATTATCAGTTTTCATGCATGGAAATAGTTACAAGGATATACTTAATTATGTCTTCTAAGCATTATGAGATGTAAATCATACTGAGAAATTTAAATTGTGAATGGTTTAATTTATATTTGATGCTCATAGGAGAGAATAATGTGAGTTTTTTAGATTTTTTCACACACATATTATAGTTTTTTTAAAAAAATATCTATTGCTTAAATGTGTTATTGTTGTTGCTGATCTCCATGTCTTGCCAAGCTAGATCAAGACCATGATCTCATTCACTCTCAAAAAGTCCAATACTATTAGAGGGTCTTCATATAGATCTTGTTTTGAAAGCCCCAGACAGTCAAGAATGTGTGTGTTCTGGAGATACCTGGCAGGAAGAACACCTTACAAAAGTTGGAAAAACTTTGTTTCCATCCCTGAAAGCCAAAGTTTGGAGGTAGCCACTCCAGAAATGTGTCAGAATAGTTTGTTCCTTCCTGCTGTATTGAAGGAAAAGAGAACCACCAGGTCGCTTAGCTTCTTACCAGTGATGAGCAGGAGGAACAGTTGATTGCTTGTTGTTGTTGATGCAGGTGAGAGCAGCCGAGTTCATAGTGTGTTGAGCTGCGCCATCTTTTGCTAGAGAGTCAGCTATCTCATTGCCCGCGTTGTTAACGTGCGAACCCATTGTAGATGGATCTCGCGAGAAGAAGAAAGATGTTTTAACTTCTCCAAAATAGCCACTCCTGTGTTATCACCCACCTTATGCCAGTTAGAGAGGTGTTGAATGGCACTACGGCAGTCAGATAATATCCAGATGCTG
Organism: Trichonephila inaurata madagascariensis; assembly: GCA_019973955.1. Taxonomy (NCBI): domain Eukaryota; kingdom Metazoa; phylum Arthropoda; class Arachnida; order Araneae; family Nephilidae; genus Trichonephila; species Trichonephila inaurata. The sequence continues at coordinate 453,200 of BMAV01007101.1, forward strand.
TTCGAACCAGGAATTGAGAATGCCTCTTTAAGGCCTGTATCAATAGCAATGAGTTCACTGCGAAATACAGAGCAACCATCTGAGTTTCTCAGTTTAATGTGACTGGAATAGTTTTGGGACTTAATGTAAATACCACACTGCCAGAACGAGAGTGTTCATTCCTGCTGCCATCAGTATATTTAAGTAATGCATCATCAGGAATGTTACTAATAACTTCGAGGGCAAGTTGCTTAAGAAATTCAGGAGGATCTGAAGTCTTGTTGACATGGGCTGAGAGGTTCGGGTGGAAAAACACTCCTGGGAGGCCCTCGGATGGGTCAATATAAGAGCTCAAGTGATGCCGTTCGACAGAGGGGAAAATCATATTGTCACTAATCACCTGACTATAGGGACTATTCCTCTTCAATCTTTGATTGTTACTCCAATTATTTAGGAATTTTGATGTTCGATTACGAGGATTATAACTAAGGAGTTTGTTATAATATTTCACAAGAATTGCATTTCTTCGAACGCTGAGCGGCTGCAAATCAGCCTCAAAATGGACAGTGTCACTCGGACAACTGTTACGAAGGCTACGTGCAGCGCTCAGCTGAACTCGCTCGAGTTTCTGAAGATTTGTCTTGGAGGTACAACAGTAAATCGGGTAACCATACTCCAAAATAGGTCTAAGTGCTAGGTAGATATTTCTAATGGTGAAAGAGTCAGCACCCCAATCACGGCCAGAAATCTATTTCAAAATATTCAGTCGTTTTCTAATCTTGTGTACGAGATAATCGATGTGTCTTGAGCTGGATATTTCTGGGTTCAGTACAAACCCCAGATATTTAGGATGCTTATCCGCTGATAGAGGCGATCCACCCAAAAAGATCTTAGGCTGGTATTTATACTGTTTTCTATGAGTGGTAAAGAAACTCTGGTTGAAGACTTCCAGAGCACTAAAATACAATATGTGGCTTTCTGCAAAGTTCCATGCATTAACAAGAGAGTTGTTAACACTGTTCTCTAGAAGAGAAATATCAGCACCAGATTTCCAGTTGACAATATCGTCGGCAAACAAGCCGACCACGCACCTTCTGGAGATAACTTCTTCGATGCCACACATGAACAAGGTGAAGAGAGTGGGACTCAGAACAGATCCCTGAGGTAGTTCTTGACTCAACTTGAATCCTTTGGACATGGAACTATTAAATTTTACCCTGATTGTCTTGTCGCGCAAAAATCATAAAGCCAAGGCAAGGCCCTATCACCGATCCCAAAAGAATCAAAGAGTTTGGTAATAAGTTTCTGTCTACAGACTGCGTCGAACGCTTTAGAAAGATCTAGAGAAAAGCTGCAACAGTGTGTTGAGTAGGTTTCAAATAGGGAGAGTCACGGATCTTTTGACTATAATACAGCACCTGATCAGTAGTGCTATGTCCTGGTTTAAAACCATACTGCTCCCTAGGGAGATATCACGAGAGTTTAGATAAAAGGAAAGTCTTTTTAAAAATATTTTTTCCATTACCTTACAAGATATGGAGGTAAGAGCTATGGGCCTATAACTTTCGGAAAAGTGAACGTCTTCCTGCGGTTTTCTAATAGGAACGACAGTTGCACGTTTCCAGTCACGAGGCAGGCGTCCTGACTTCCAAGAGATGTTAAAAATGTCTAAGAGTCTACGTTGACCATCCAGGCCAAAACGGTCTATCATACTGCCGTGAATTCCATCCGGACCAGGGGACTTGCGAAGGTCAGTATCGCATACAGCAACCCCAAACTTTTGCATACTAAAATCTTTAGCGAAGAGAGAATTTCGATGATTGGTGACCACCCCACTACGGCAACCATGAACTGTGTTACTAGCTCTTCTTTTGACTGAGCCATCTTCCTTAGAAAAGTCCAAGTTACTGATTTTCTGGTAGTGTTCACCAAGTATGTCAGCCGCCTCTTCATCAGTTTGAGGAATTGCACCATTAACGTCCTGAATCATGTTGCAATTTTCAACGTAACGTTGTTTTTTGCTAATACTTTTCACTAGATTCCACAATTTAGTATTTGAAACTCTGGGATCAAGAGTGGAGCACAATTTATTCCAATTGCCTCGTTTCATCTGTGCATAAGTACGCTTAATAACAGCATTTAATTTCTGTAACTGAGTTCTAATTGAAGGTTCAACAGGTACACCAGATGCCCCAAGTAAATGTTTTTTCTCCTCCATCAAATTCTGCAGTGGTTCAGATTTATGAATAAAATGTTTTTTGGTCTTCCTGAAGTTACCTCTAGGAATCGTCTTTTAGCGTTCCTGATAATGATATCTTTCAGTGTATAAGCCAATCAGATTCAACATCGTTAGTAAGAGGGTTCCTATTTATTTCGCTATCAACAGAAGTAGCATAGGACTCCCAGTCAGCCTTCTTAAAGTTTCAAAAAATTTTCCTGTCTTTGTACGCTGACTGCCTTACATCCAGCTTGATTAAAATAAGAAGATGGTCACTTCCAATATTCCCCAAAACTGACCAGTTGTATCCGGGGGAAATATTCGAACTAACAACTGCAACATCTAAGGCCTCCACGGTGGCATAGCTATAGGACGAGTGAGTTGGAGTACCGTCATTCAAAAAGCAAAAGCCTCTATCACCGATCATGTTGATGAGGTCTAGGCCTCGCTGGTTATTGCCGGAGCAACCCCAATTCAGATGTTTGGCATTAAGATCTCCAATGAAAATTGTGTTTTCTACAAATAAATTAATTAAATCAGAGGGTAGACTCTTGTTATTTGGTGGGTGGTAAGCATTAATTATGTTTAGCTTTTGCCCTCTCCAACAAGTTTTGATACCCTGAATTTCAAGATTAGCACAATCAATATCTATACTTTGATAGGTTAGATCTCGAATGAGGAAGGCCAATCTACCCCCCATGTTTGTTTTTTCTGTCGGATCTATAAATGCTATATCCCTGGATCTTAAGGGATGTGGAATCCTTCAGATTGGATTCCTGGAGAGCGATAATCCGTGCTCCATAGACATCAGCCAGGTTCAAGACTTGGTCTAATTTCAGTCTGGTTGCACTAGTGTAAAAGACTAGTTTTGTACTTTTTCCTGTGGGCAACTTAATTTGTAAATTGCAGTATTTTTCATTACAATATATTGCAGGAAAATAGAAAGAAATTCGTTGCATAGTTTGCTGATGAGAATATTTTTGTATATGTAAATTACCAGTTCATAAAATTAAACATTAGGAATTGATTGTAATTTGCAGTTAAGCTTTTATCAGTTTTTTGTTATTTGTTTATCTTATGTAATTAATTAACTTGTTTATGCCTGTGCACCAATTAATATTTGAGTAAACTAATAAATATTTATATTTCACAGACAGTGCAATGAAGCATTTTGTATCCAGTTACAGTGGAGGCATACCGCTACTGGTTGCAATTTTAGAGGTAACTATTGTCTGAACTTTGTATTTATAGTTGCATGCTATTTAGTAATGCAGATTTTTCTCCTGTTATTTTATTTTGGAAAATTTTTCATTTCAGAAAAGTCAAGACCAGCATATAAGACATTTTGCAGTTTTGATTATAGAAAAAATGCTGTTACATAAATCAGGTAAACCATTTGATGAATTTTTTAAGAATTTGATGTTTAAACATTGAAATTTGATAAAGAAATTTAAATGTGAGCTTTATTTTATACTAGGAGGAAATGAGCATGCTCAAGCATTTGTTTTTCATGGAGCTGCGGATCATTTATTGAAATTAATTGTTAAATGCCAACTTTCGTGGGGGGATGATTTTATTTCATCCCTTTATCGAATTACAGCTAGAATTGGGGAAGAAGGTAATTATAGTCTATGTTTCAAATTTTTAACTCTTCAAAATAAACTTAATAATTTTTTTTCCTCTTTGAAAAAAATGTATTTTTTTTTTTTTTTTTATTTAAAATGTTATTTTAAAAATATAATAGGGACCTAAAACTTATAATGACTAACTTTTAAATGATTTGTTCAAAATATTTTATAAATTGTCACTTATTTTAGGTAGTTTCATTCATTGTGTAACTTTGAATTCTTCATCAGTCAATTCATCACATCGTTAAAGCCGTTACTAAAATTCTTTGTTTTTCCAACTATTTTCATTCTGAGCAAAAACGATTCACCCTTAATATTCTTTTTTAAATTAATTTTTTCAGTTTTTTTACATCGCTTACACATATAACTGATATTGATTTCACTTTTTTACTGTTTTATCAAACATTATATTGGCCGATTTTTTTTCCTTCATTGAAAATTATAAACAATTCTAATTTTAAATTATATTTTGACATATTTCTAGTTTTAGATCATATGCTTTTTAAATCCGTGTTTAAAATTGAGATAAAAGTAATGTGCACATCCTTTCTGTCAAATTTTCTCATTCATATAAATATATATGTATGAAGAAACATTAAAATTTGTATTTAATGTTGTTTTGTATAAGTTTTTCATATATTGGATTAAGTAAATCAATAAAATTAAACTATTTCTTTGCTAATTATCTTTATTAGTTGAAATACACTTAAAAAACAATCAGATAAAAGAATCAGACTCAATGTGCTCAATTAAAATAATAACCTATTAATAATTTTTGTATTCTGTATTTAATTAGATTTAAAAATTTGGAAAATTATTAAATTATAAAATTTGAATTTAAAAAAGTTCAGTCATTAATACTAATTTTTAAAATTCTTGTTTCATTCCATTTTAAAAAGAGAACAGAAAGATGACTCAGATGCTGTTTATTAAAATGTTCATTTCATGAGCAAAAACAATGATATTGAAATAGCATTTCATGTTAAAAATATGTTTTACATTAAAACTCATTGTAGAAAATTTTTAACAAGTTTTTAAATAATTTCAACATTTCTTTTTTACTTTTCTAATAATTGCTTACATTTTTTATGATATTTCTGTTGGTAATTAAAAATTGTGACTTTAAATCATATAAAAACTGTTTTTGTGTGAAAAAAAATTAATGTTAATTTTTAAATTTTGTAGATAAAAAGTTTGCTGTAAAGGCAAGGTTCTTGGGTGTTCTTCCTATAATTGTTTCTCACATAAGAGCCTTTTCAAAAAGATACAAAGTACTGAATACAATTATGAGACTCTTGAAAAAAATTATGGCTAGCTGTAAGTATGTTAAATATTACCTAAATTAATATCTGTTTAATTATAAATAATTTAATAAATTTAGTTATGATAACTTGTTAAGAATTTTATGTATCCTCAAAATGTGTGTTTTTATTTTCTTTACTGTTGCTTTTTTGTTTTTAACAAAATTTACAACATTATTTATTTATTTTTTAGAAATGTGTTATTAGTATACAAAAATAATTTAAACTATGTTCACTAAAAATTAATCCCTTGTATTACCTTTTTCTAAAAAGATTTTTCATTTTTTAAATATTTTTAAAAATTGCTTATATATATTAAATTTTTCTTTTAATTTTTTGTGTTAAGTAGTAAATTTTGTTACTTTCTTATGTTAAGTATTGAAGAACTTAATTTATACTTGAATTGTTATTTGATTTTAATTTTAATGTTTTTTTTCAGCTGTAAATGCAACAAAACTGTGTAAAGATGGATTACCAAGAGAGCTGTTACACTTTTTAGATGAACCGAAGAAAATGACAATCATTCCTGTTTTAGAAGCCATATCAGAAGCAACACGAACAAGTGAGTTGATTTTTAAAAATGATTTCTTTCAAAATTTTTTAATTTTCTTTGAAGTATTGATAAATTTTATTTCTGTTTTATTATATAAAATTGATTATGTAATTATTTCAAAAAGAAATAATTTGAACTCTAGAAAATTTATTTATTTGTTATAATAATACTTAGCTTTAAAACATTTTAAAGAGTTAAATGAAAATGCTATGTGTGTATGTTGTATTATACAAATATTTGATAATGTTGCTTATCATTAAAATATGTTACTGTGATATATGAATAAGATATGCCAGTTCATTCCTTGTAATCACTTTTACTTGCTTGATAGTAAACGTTTACAGCATGTTCCATTACAACATTTCATGATTAATGATAATTATCCATTAATTGAATTTACTTTCTTTTTCAGGACATGCATCTCGCCAATTTGTTAAAGATGATGTTATTTCTAGAGTCTTGCAGATTATATTTAGTACAAATGCGACTGGTTGTAACAGACTTAATAGCTGTATTTGTAAAACTTGCCTAAAAATTTTAGTCCATTTAACTCAAATAAGTAAGTTTTACTTGTTTATTTTGGCTTTTTTACTGTTTTTATATTTATTTTAAGATGTAGATACTGGCTGAAAATGAAACCTGTAACAAATTTTATTCATTTCATTTTAGGAGAAAATATTTATGTCAGTAATCATAACGTGTACTCAAAAATAACTTCGGCGGATAGCTCAAATAATTTTAATTGGTGGTACATTCTAATTGAGTACAGTTACAAATACATAAAAACAATTAATACTGTACAAAAGTTTTGCGCAGACAGACATTGACACATCCTTTCTTCACCGAGGTGGCAATCAGACTGGTTACTTGTCCATATGGCCAGGAGAGGGCACTCTATTAGCATCTTTTTTTTGCCATTCGTTACAAACTTAAAAAATCTTATTTATGTTCTTCACTCTTTTAAACAATTTTGATAAATGCGGAAGTAATAGTGTTATTTTATTGATATTAATTTGTTTACTTAAAAGATTATTGGCTCATTTTCATCATATAGAAATTAGTCATTTTCCCTGCATAATAAATATTTCATAACTCTCATATTAGACTATATTTTAAACTATCTTAACTTTCTATGAAAAAATGGATGTGCTGTTTTAAGTAGTTTTTAATTTTTATTTGCTTAAACTCTGTTTATTTTAACATAAGTTTCATTTGTTTTTTGTTCTGAATTCTCTAGAAATTGGCCGAGAAAAACTTTTATCAGCTGGAACCATTCCATCCTTGTTGTCCTGGTCTCAAAATTTGCTTGAAGTTCCTGGAAACCGCTATAATTCCTTAGTATCTCTAGTTAGCAATGTCATTCAACGATGTCTACCTCCTCGACCTTTACCTGTGAAAAAACTCACTAATCCTGTGACATTCACATTTTCTGAAAGTTACTGTCAAAATGAATCTGATAGTTCAGGTATATATGCCATTTTTTTTTATTTGAAATTTTTGTATGACTCAAAATATTTTAGTAACATATTTTTAAATATATAATCAGACAAGTTATATTTGTTGTCTTTTATTACTTATAAATTATTTAGCGATAAAAGTGCCATATGTAATAACTTTTGCTCATTTACAAATGACAAACTTTGAATGAAAAATATATGGAATCTAGACTTTTTTCTCTAATCATTGGCTACTTGTTTTTTGTAACAAAGTTTTCTCCTGTTCTGAATGACCCAATGATTATTTTTATCACTTTTTACTCCTTTGGCTTGTTACCTAGGATTACTAATATTTTCCTTGTTTCCACTCTGCTATTATTTTTCCAATACATTCTTAATTTGAAAGTTTCTCTGTTTTAAATATTCAAATGGTTAATGTCCATTATATAACTAGCATATTCTTATACATGTGAGCTATGCATTTAGAGAAAAATGCTTTATCAATATTTATGGTCAATTTATGCACTTGGTTAATTTTCACATCTTGGAAACTTTCATGATATTTTTTTGCAGTGTAAGGGGACTTTCAGAAGGAACAATTAAAATGAATAACCACTTAATGTTTATAGAAGAACATGAGGTAGTGAATCATCAAAAGACTGAGGTTTGGGCTGTCTCAAATCTGTTACTAGAGACTAATATGTGCAAGTTATGAAGTTAGTTAAATCAGATCAGATCCATAAAAAAAAAGACCAAGACATAGCCATTTAAGAGCCACAATGACCAATAAAAGATTGTAATTTGTTTATTACAGCAAAATATAACAGAAGTGCATCAACTTCTCAGCTGTTTCATGAAGATCATGTGAGATTTGGAACTCAAATTTTAAGGATTATTACTTCCCGAAATCTACATAAAAAAAACGTGTTTACAAGACTTACTATATCATGTCTATTTCTACACATAAAAAATTGCATTTAGTACTGTGTAAAGAACATTAACATTGAAGCAAGGGTTAAGGAGAGACCATTCTATTTATTTATGAGTCTTGACTCGGTCTAACCTCTAGTTATCCAAATATTAATATTTGGGGAAGGGGGCTAGGACTCACTACATACCCTTAAACATTCAAGAAAAAGATTGGCATGATTGTACAAATGTAGGCATCATGTTCGACAGGTGCATAGACCTCCATGTCAATGACAAAGGTCCTGTGAATTGCTGTGAGGAATAGAAATGAAATTTTGAAGCACTTTAATCACTTTTTCAATAATGTTAATTTCATTTTTATAAATGACAGTGTTCACCTACATAACGATCTGGCCAAAACATTTCTGGGGAGAAGATTAGCCTGCCAGGAGGCCAGATGATTAGCCAGCCAAATCTCTAGACTTTTAACTCTATAAAGCATGTTTGGAAGACTTTTGGAAAAGCAATTGCAACCTTTTTATCTCCTAGAGCTTTTTTGATATGTCAAACAATACTAGGAGTAGGACTGCTTGCCACAGGAATTCGTAAGATATTTCATTTATGGTGTGAATGAATATTATAAAATGTATGCAACTGAGAGGGGACCATACTAACCCAATTTTGTCCAATCTTGTAACCTCTATCACAAATTTTCCTGTACTCTTTCCTGCTATGATACACATGATCAGTCTTGTGTGTACCATAATTGTTATTTAGTAGTAGTTTTTTTACTGTATTCCAATATTTGCATGTATGTTATTTCATTAAAATCTATCCAACATTTCTGGATATAATCAACCCTAGTGGAAATTCTCTTTACAGAAGATCAGTTGTTCCAAATAATTATTTATAGGGCTTCTCTATACAGTTAAAAGTTTTCTTCAGACAGTTTTTGTAAATTTTATAAATTATATCTTTTACAAATCTTTTTTGCTACCTAATAATAAAATTATAAAAAAAATTCATTTGCAACATTTCTTATACCTCGTAACTTGACATCATCAAGAATCATTTGATTCTTTGAAAAGTATTTTGTTCTATTATCATTTTTTTTTTTGTCTGCATTATTTCAATGTATTTTATTTATGAGCACTTTGGGAGATTGAACAAGACTGCACTTCAAATTATTGATTACAGAATTTAATTTTTATAGAAAATTTGATGTAGAAATGTGAAAGGATTAACATAGTTACAATTTTTTATTATATGTTTACATATTATTGAACAAGCAGAATATTATCAAAATTCTTTCAAAATTGTATCATTATTCTATAAGAAAGTGCATTTTCTTTCAAGCAATGATATATTTTTATGCATTTATTAGGATAATATGAATGTAGCATTTTTAATAGCCTTTATTATTGATGAAAAACTTTTTTCTGCTTTGCATTCTTGGATAAACTTAATTTGTTGGAAAGTAAATATGTTTATAAAAAAAATCATAAAAATCTGCCAAATGGGAAATAAAGAATTTTTTTTAAAAGTTTTAAATATAATTGAATTTTTTCAATTAATAATTTATTTTATCATTGCATTGATGGAAAACATTTTAAAAATTTAAATCATTCAGAAATATGCAAAATTTTTTGCTGAATACCTCAGTTATAACTATTTCTGCAAGTTATACAATTTATTATAAAATCTCAGATATTTAGATATATATTTTTCTTTTTATTTATTATGGAATTTATTATTTGCTATATATATTGTTAATATTGCCTTGTATTTTTTTATGGTTGTGAAGTATTTGAATGATAAATGTTACTTCAACGGACAATTTTAAGACTTGTCTAGGCTATGTGCATAACTGTTTTTATATTGCTTTTTTTTTAAACAGATGGCAAAAATGATGATACATTAAGCTTAGCATCTTCTACTATGTCATCTGCTGATAGTGGAAGTGACTCAGATGAGGTAAGTTGCCTCAGCATTACAGAAAATGTGGGTACTTAACCCCTGTGAAAACAAGGCAAATTTTCAAAGTAAATTAAATTCTAATTAAAGACATGCTCCCTTAAGCAATGATGTATTTCTCCGAAAACTGAAAGTAATAGAATTACTAAGAGCAAAGGACAAATCTATGAGGACTTAAATAGTGTGGTTAATCTTAATCTGGTTTAAATGAATCATCCTCTAAATGTGGATTGCTAAGAATGTTCAAATGAACAAGTAAACATTTTCAATTCTATTTTTAGTGGTCTTTTATGTCTTACTCTGAGTATTACTTAACTGTTATTACCTTACAGGGAACTGATTATTGCATTGTTAATATAGTTCCTTTTTTCAATATTTAGAAAGGTAATCTTAATTATTGGAAAATCAGTGTTCAATATTTAGTAAGAAATGGTATAATTTAAATTGTAATCCTTATAGTTACAAATGTTTTTAAAATGCAAACTATATAAAAGAGTTTATATCTTTTTCATAGGCATATAAGTGAATATTGAAAATCTCATATTTTAAAAAGGTGAGATCACATAAAATTCATATAAGCACTCAGGCCTGGTTAAAGGCTTAGAACTTGTGATCTAAATAAATTCAAATTTTTTTAAAAAAAGTTTTTCAGTGATGAAAGTAATTTAATGCATTTTTTTTCCTTAAATTATAAGTTTTTAAAGATATCCAAATCTTGAAATTACCATAATTTTAAATTTATTACATTAATCTTTAAAAAGTTATCGCAAATATTGATGCATGGTAGAAACTATGCTAATTGTTTGCTAAATTCTCTTAATTAAAATGTAATTATGTAAGTATAATGTAAGTATTATTATTTATTTAATTAGTGTGAAGAATTAAGCTGATATATCATCAAATCTAATTAGTCATAAATAAATGAAATAATTTGTGCGCTAATAATTGTTTGTAGGAAAATTTTCTGAAGATGTAATTATTTGTGTAAAATTCATTCAAAAGCCAAGCAATTCTGTAATTAATAAATGCTTTCTGAATAATGTTTAATTCATTAAAAGCCTGCAAATTACATATAATTATATATCCCAATTTATCATTCTTGAATATGTTGTTCATAGAAAAAATAGATTTATGAATTAATCTGTGTTGGAATTGTGCCTACTTTTCATAAAAAAGTTCATTAATTGCTTAATCACACTAATATAATTGACACTCATATCAACATTTTTATATATATTTTTTTGTGTGTGTGTTTGTGTAATTTTAATCTGATTAAATTGAGATGTTTTATATACTTTATCAAATGCTACATGTAGCAATAAAAATGCAACAGTTGTATTCTTGATCAAAATATTATTTAAAAAAAGCTGTTTTAACATGATCTAATTGATAAATGCAAGTAATATTTTTTTAGCCTGGTACAAATTTTGTTTTTTAATTTTCTAAAATTATTATAAATAAATTTAATCTTTAAAACTCTTCATTCTTGATAAATCTTTATATTCTTACATATATGCATATATTTGTATGTACATTTAAATATAAATTTCAAATATTTAAAATGAATGTTAGATTAATTTGTATGTGATAGATATATTTCCAAAATTACTAGGAAGGAAGCTTTTTTTTAATCTGCTCCAAATAGCAATAGCTTTTATTAGTCATATATTCATTTAAAATGTTAATGAAAAAAGAGTATTTATGAAATTTCTTAACTTCATAATTGTTTTCTCTAATTAATTGTAATATTCATAATTCTAGCAAGAAGCAAGACCTCTTGATCTCGTTGAAACACCATATGGAGACACAGTTGAACATTTTTCTGTGTTCTTTGATGAAATAAATGAAACACAACAAATGAAGGTTGTTTTGAATATTTTCAAATTATTGTATTATTCAAAATAATATAATGCTGTGCATTATAAAATAATATAATATCCTATTTGATTTGGTATGGCTACAAATATGAGAAGGATTATTTTTTAAGTTGAATTATATGATTATAAGATATATTGTTAGTTACTTTTATATACTTAAATGTTAAACAATGAAGTTTTCTTTTGGTATGCCATAAACAGGCTACAATATTGAAACTTATAAAATGAGATAAGTTTAAAAAAATACTTATTACATAGTGATATATTTCATTATAATTTTTAACTACAAATAAAAAATGTAATAATTGTACAGTTTTAGTTAGTGCTTATTATATTAATTATAGTTCTAAAAATTTATTGATTAAATAGAACTTATTCATTATATTTTTCTATTGATGATTTTTTTCAGAATATTTCAACACTTTTTATATTAATAATGTATAATCCAGTGCACTTGATTAATTGTGACTTCACTTCAGTTCATAATAGCTTAGAATTTCACTTTTAATATGTTCTGAAAATCTGTTAAAATGACAGTTTTTTTTTATTTTTTTTATTTATTTTTTTTAATTTTATTTATTTATTTTTGTATAATTTATTAAATTCAAATATTCAATTTATTTTTTTTTTTTAAAAAAAGGTTTTGTTTTGTTAAAAATTCAGAATATATATGTGAATTATCTGACATTTTTTATTCAGTATATTTAAATAAAAGCTTATTTTAACCCTCAGCTACTCAAATTTTGAAAAAGAAATCTCATCTTAGTTTGGAAATCATAAAACTGAGTGCTAACACATTATTTAGCAATATTTTCTCAAATTTCAGGACAATAGCAGAGATTGTACTTATCAGAGGAAAAGTAATTATAGTATATGGTGTGTGTTTTTTTAAAGTCCCTTACAAAACTTGTTTATATGTAAATATATTAGAGTTAATTTTATATATTTAATATTGTTAAAAAATAAATGTCTCTAGCATTGGGGAATAATACTTGTTTTGTCTTTCATTGTAGCCTCATTTTGCCTCTGGAGATGATATGCACAGTGATGATTTTAAAGATGATTTCTATGACCAGTATGTTTCTTCACCAGTCATAGAATTTAAAGATCTAAAACTTACTTCTTTACTTCCAAAAATTATTCCAAGACATCCTTGTACACCTGTTGTTAAAAGAGATTCCCAGCGTAAAGTAAGAAAGATTCCATGTGACTTACCCCATAGTATTAAAGATAAACAATCAAAATCACCGTCTGTACCTGTACTTTATGGCCAAAATAATTGGGTTAAACCTGCTGCAAAGCGAGCTAATTTATCTGATACATCTTGTGATACAAATTCTATTCCATGTTCACAAATAACCAGTGATAAAAACTGTCATTTTCTACAATCTGAACGTCGCCAACTCATGGAAAGTGCCAGAGAAGAGAGTAGAAATCAGAAATTTATTGAGAATGTCAGCTTATGTGATGTGTATCATAAACAATCTTTGTCGACTGTCTCTGTCTCGCCCATTGTAAAACTTGCCTATCCAGATGTTATAAACTGCTCTGCAGATGCCAAGTTTGAAGCACCTTTGTTGAGTCAAGATTCATACCTATTAAGGTAAGTTATATATATTTTATAAAGAACATTCCATTCTCTTGTATCATGACAGACTGACTCATAATCTGTTGTTATAGCTGTAAAAAAGAGAATTAAATAAGAAAATGAGTAATTTTTTCTGTAGTCAGATGTTTTACAATATTATAAAATATTTTATGTAGTGTACTGTAGTGTTTTGTTTTTATATAATTTTACATTTTTATTTCATACACAATTAAAACAGTTGTTGTTAAAAACTACAAAAAAAAACTTTCCATTTGCAAGATTCACTTTTGTTTGATTAAATAATTTGTATAATTGAATTTAATGATTAAAATAGTAATCAATATAAACTAAGAATATTGCTTTTATATATTGTAGTTGGAAAGAAATTTGAGCATTACTCATATATTTATTATACACCTGTGTTTTAACATTGTGTAATCTATGCCATAAATTAATTCTTAGATATATTATTTTTCTTTTATCCTAACAAACTAAAGAATTAAATTTCTTCATATATATTTATAAATAACCTAATGGGTATCACCATTAAGAAAGATATTTTTATTAAAGTATAACAAGAGACATAATTAATTTATGCTAATTTTTTTTTTTTGCAAATTTGTTAAAATGACAAATTTCACAATTATTTCTCAAAAGTACATCTTCAATTCTGCTGATATTATGAAATTGTAAACTAAATTATATCGTAATATTTTATTTGATGTAATAAAATATGTATATATGTTGATATTCATCTATAGATATAATTTTCAAATTAAAAATAAAAAGTTTTAAAACTGTTCAATAATAAGTTGTAGATAAGAAAAAAAATATTTTAACAATATTTCTAGATCTCAACCTTTGTTGGTTATTTATGCAAATGTAATGTAAAAATCTAAAATTAATAAATTCAGTTTCATTTTGTGATAAATTTAAATATATATTTGTATCCAAATGTTATAAATATTCTTTTAGGCATAAAATTTATAAATATTGTGAAGAAATGGCACAAACAGACCGATTTTATGTAGAGATTTATAATCTCGATAGCTTACTCAATGAGGGTTTTTCAAATTCCTCACCTTTGTCCAATAAAGATCATGAACGGTAAGTGAACATTTTATATTTTATTTACTTTACATTTTCTTTGCTAAAAATTTTTGTGTGCTTTATTTTATAGCATAAAATTAATTAATGCTAGTAATCTCTGTATATGATTTTTTATGTCTTTTGTTTTTTAAAGTGTTGAACAAGTTTGACTTAGTTTACCAATACACCAGCATACATAAATTTTACTTCGATTTATATTGCTAAAACTAATCCTACTTACTAAACTGAAATTAGCATTTACTTTTCCAAAATCAACTTTCAGTTTTGCAATCATTTATAATTTTTAAAAAAAGTACATGTTTAATAGTTAATTAAAAAAGAACTTGAAAAAAAAATGGGTAAAAAAAAAGGAAATGTTATCTTATTAAATTTCTGAATTCATTACTGGAAAGGATATCTCAAAATTTTTGTCAAATTATTGTATTCAAGCTTAGATTAAATTTACTAAAATAATAATTATTGTAAATTTTATTATTTATGTGTATTAGTATACTTTTTGATGAATTGATAAAACTTTGCTTAGGAAACAACAAAAATATTATGTAGTCTTTGAAATGAAAAACCCAAAGTGATTTAGGAGTGTATAATTTATGCAATTTTGAAATTTTATTTTATCTCAGTTTTATTATATAAAGACATTAACTTTCAAAGTGTATTTCCAGTGTTTGTATGACATTTTAATGAAGAATCGTATGTTTCAGTATTCAAAGTGAAAAGCAATTTGAACATCTTCAATTTGAAGCAAGATTTGAAAGTGGAAATCTCAGAAAAGTTTTTTGGGTAAGTTAAGAAATGTGTCATGTATAATTTTTAGCAAAAAAAGAAAAAAAAATTGTCTTAATAAAAAATTTTGATTAATTTTTAAATTTATGCAATTTTTATTTTCTAGAAAGGTGGCCAAGAGTATGATCTCATTTTAAATCCTGATATTAATTCCAAAGGCCATATACAGTGGTTTTATTTTGAAATATCTGGTATGAAAGCAAACTGTCCATATACATTTAACATCATTAACATGGAAAAATCTACTAGTCAATTCAATGAAGGTAATCATAATTTTACTTTAATGAATAATTTAATTTTTCATATATGTGTAATAATTATCTTAAGACTGTAGATATATTTAAATATTTTTGTTATAGTTGCAATTACGGATTAATTTTATTGAAAAATTTTGTATCGCAAGGCACATAACTAAATCTGTATTATCTGTGTGAATTAATAGTTACTTTTTTAAAATAATTTTGGAACTGAAGTTTTAGAATTTGATTCAGAAATTTTATTTAAATGTGTTCATAAGTGTTAAAAAGAAACAAAATATCCTTGTATCTTAGAAATACAAGTTAATGCAACAATTGTATATTAAATTACTTAATCATAATTTCTATGTGTTTATAAAAATTCTAATAAAAATCATATATTTTAAAAGATAAATTTATTTTATATCTTGGCTTATCAGTGTAATGTAATTAATAACTGTCATCAGGATCGTAATAACTATGAATCATTAAGCTTCAAAGTCTTAAAATATATCAGGCCTTTCTATTTTTCTTTTCACATTATGAAATCAAATTTTCAGTAAAAAGAACTATTTTTTAAAAAATTATTGCTTCAGTCAGTATAACGACTCTTTGTTTCTTATTTTATCATTTAAATTTTTTAATTTATTTTCAAATCAAATGCTGTCATAATATTTATAAGTTTTTTACTTTAGCACACACACACAACATTTTATGTGCTAAATATTTTGATCCAGGAGTTCCAATCACTAGATTGACTTTTTCAACTAGCTGTCAATAACAAAGTCTTTGTGTAATAGAATTATTTTGTTAAAAATTGCAATGTTATGGTAGTAGGAATAAACTATATACACTTAAAAAATATCACATTCTTGTTTTCTATTCTATTACTAGTGAAACCAATATTTTGTGCCTAAAAGATTTGAGATATCTGGTTTAAAACATTAAATATATATGTAATTTGTTTTTTAACAAAAATATAGCAGTGTTATGTTAAGCAATTGAAATATTTATTACTTACAAATTTACTATTACGCTTATATTATGTGAATTATAATAAAATTATATTGAGCTTACAATATTTATAATTCAATGAAAATGAATTTTTTTAATGATTGTGTACTTAAATCTTTCTTACATAGACTCGATTCAATAAAACTTTACAATAACTCTTTAGAAGCTCCTATGCAGTATAATCATTCAGTACAAATTGAAGTCTTGCAATTAGATTTATACTGAAAATTAATGTAAAAGGTTTTCTTTCTTTTTTTAATAATGTACTAATTTTCATAAAATATTTAGTATCAAAACATTTTCCATTAAAAAATGTTTTGATTTTAAACATTCTGTGAATGCATTTATTTATGATGACTTAGTGATATCCTATTAAGATATTATTTTTAAAATTATTATCATCAAGATTATCTTTGATTCATTTTAATTACTCTTTTGTTTTCTATTATTAATGCCTTTTAATTATCAAGCAAAGTCAAAAGTTTCACTGTACACTGCCAAAAAAATTGTCTTGAATCCCTTTTATATTCTCCAGATTAAACCATATATTTTATTTTTAGGTATGTGTCCAGTGATGTTTTCTGTGAAAAATCATATTGAAAAAAAGCAAGGTTGGATGCGAGTGGGATCTAACATTTGCTATTTTCGAAATCATTACACTCAAGGTCCTTCAACTAATTCCATTCTTCGTAACAAGCCTTACTATACTTTAACATTCACAATTACATTTGAGTATACAAATGATGTCTGTTACCTTGCCTATCACTATCCTTACACCTTCACTACACTGCAGGTGTGATTCTTCTTTAATCCTCACTATTCTATTTACTTACTTGTTTTTTCTCTACGCTTATCTTTTAAGAAACTTTAAAAAAAAGTTCTTTGAAGTGGGTTTAAAAATTTCTAATGTGTACCTTAAATGCATAGCATCTTACTGAAACCATTTTGATGGAGAAGTACTTTTTATGTATGTATTTTTAAAATTATCTGATACATACACACACTAAGGGTAAATGACATATTTATAAATGCTAAAAATATTTGTTGCATGATTTTTAAAAAAAGTTTAACTTTTTCTGTGTGAATTTTATTAGTTAATTCATTATTTTACAATTTTACTAAAAATTGCATCATATTTTTAAAACTTTCCCATTCTGAATTTCAAAAATTGTTTTCTTCTAGACTCATCTCTATTGTTGGACAAATAGTTATGATACAACATCTATTTATTTGAAAAGAGATGAACTGTGCAAAACTTTGGCTGGGAACACTGTTCCTTTATTGACTATTACAGCAAAACCACTTGATTGTAAGAAATACTATAATATATATATTTTTTCATTTATCTCAGTTTTTAATATTGATAAAGGTGCATTGTTTTATATAATGCCTCTTTTTTTTACAGCTAATCGTCCATATATATTTCTGAGTGCAAGAGTCCATCCTGGTGAAAGTAATTCATCTTGGGTTATGAAAGGTATTGTTTAAATCATCTTGAGAATTATGAAAAACTCAATTTTTTAAAATTACCTTAACATTACATTCTATGTTTGTGCTTATAAATTTAGTATTATTAGCTGAAATTAATACATTTCCCCAATATCTTGATATTAATGCTGTGTTGATATTTTCCTTAATATTTCTTGTTTATCTCTTTGTAGCTTTGGGTTTTATAAAAAGGAGAATTAAAAAGAAATTGTTTTAATACTCTTATATTTTATTAGTTTTCCTACTTTTAATATTTTTTTCTCATTATATGTAACATATAAATGAATTTGTTATAAAATAAGG
Organism: Trichonephila inaurata madagascariensis; assembly: GCA_019973955.1. Lineage (NCBI taxonomy): Eukaryota > Metazoa > Arthropoda > Arachnida > Araneae > Nephilidae > Trichonephila > Trichonephila inaurata. Next base: position 471,597 of record BMAV01007101.1, read on the forward strand.
TAGGCACATGTTTAATTACTTGTTCTCCTCAAATACATGATTTTACTTTATTTATTCATTAATGTATTTTTGTTTTATTCCTAAACTTCTACCTTTAATAATATACAAATCTTTAATAAGTTTGTTATCACAAATAATGTGTGTGCTTTGTTTCATGCCTTGCAGGATCTCTAGATTTTTTGCTCTCAAATAAAGCTCAAAAACTGAGGGATAGCTATATTTTTAAAATTGTGCCTATGCTTAATCCCGATGGTGTAATTAATGGATGGTAGGTATTTTGAACATGATGAAAATGTAACATATATTTAGTACACTGATATTTATTATTTTAACATGTTTTGTATTTATCTTTACATTTCATGTATACAAGCATCAAATATGTAACACAAATCTAATTAAATTGAATTCATAAAGGTTATTGTATCCGAAGGTACCATTAATCATAAGAAATTTATGAAAATATATGTAAAATATAAATGTATGTATATAATCTAAAAAATAGACATATCCTAAGGTAGATATATGCCACTAAGCATAATAATAATTTTATATATTACTAATGTAGACTTGTGAATAATGAGAGAAATAAAGAGACCTAACAACAAAATATGAATTCAGGCTGAGGACTTAACTATGAAGTTATTCCAGATTTATAGCACTAACCTCCCTTCTATGAAATTGTTATGTACATGAAATAAAGTTATCAGTAAATTAGTTACATATATATAAAAATTGAAATAAAAAAATGCTCAATTTTTGAAAAAAAGAAACTTCAAATATTTCAAAGTCTAAACTGACACTAATAATATCAAGTTATAATAGTATAATAATAAGTGTAATTCTTACAGTATTAAATTCAAATTCTTTTCCTTTTGTGCTTATAATACTATATGACCAAGGAGCCATGGTTATAAACTTTTGCCAGCATTGTCAAGTTTATAGCTTTAAGTCCAGGTTGAGGGATTGATCCCCATTAAATCTGCTCAGGCTCTAAGTCCACGTCATTTTACCAAAACTCAAAATCACAAGGTCCATCACTTATGACCTCGGTGCAGCTTCAAAGTGCAAGGTTAATAAATAGATTAAAACATAAATGATAGTTAATTTTAAATATTTAATCTTTTTATTTTTCCTACATATTCTTCTCTACTCTTATAGGACTATACGTAAGTAAGCAAACAATTTCAAAGCACTATAATAACAGTGATAATGTAAAATATATTTTGTTTGATCTGTCACAGAAGTGTTGGTTAGCTTTTCAAGTTCTTTTTTAGAAGAAACATTCTCTTATGTTCTGTGTATGCACATTTAGTCACAAGACACATATTAAACCAGTTATATCCACTTTCGTCCAAATACAAGTAATGGTATATGAGGTAATGCAGTGATAGTTGATGTGGTATACAGTTTCAGTTTTGTTCAATCAATTGGAAGAGAACTAAATATGTTATGCTTAACATACAGCCCCCAAAAATCACATGATGTTAAGTAAACATTTCTGGGGTGTCTACTTGATCTGTGACTTGCTTTGTCCAATTCATCAATGAGCAAGATGCTGATCAATTATGAAGGTAATTTTGCATGTTGCTTGACCACTCTGATGGTATACCATTTGGTTGGAGAATAAAAATGTCATTATATATCAGTCAAAGGTTTAGCATATTGAAAGAAGGAAGGTTAATGCTATAAAACTAGTTTGATTCCACCATCCCATCTTAAGCCTTGAATGTGTTATTCAAATAATATTTATAATTTAATATTAACCAAACTACATTTAAATCTAATAACATATGTATTAATGTTTATTTCTATTTTAGATTATAATGTTCAGGAAAAAATTCACTTATTTATTGTATAAAGTATGGAAATCATATGTATTTTACTAGATATATTTAAACAAAACAAAATTAATATGGATGCAATTCTAATGAAAATTTCAGTGGTTCTGAGTTTGGTTTAATTATAAAAATTCAGTAATGATTTATCTAAAAATAATTTTAAAGTAATCAATCGCCCTATTTTTGTAATTTATAATTATTGCTATAAATAAAAAAGTTCCATTTATGGCTGTAAAATTTATTGATATGAAATTCAGCTGTTTTTATTTTTTAAATTATGCATAGCATATATATATGTATATATCTTTGGTGTTCGATAATTCACTTATATTATGCACTTAATTGTTTTAGAATTTTATATTTTAATGTTATAATAACTTTCAGAATATGATGGCGAATAGTTTAATTTTTCAAGTTTAATGGTTTAATTTTAACTTTTAAATTTTTGAGAATTGGATATTTTCCGATTAACTTACCAAGTTGCAATAGGGGAAGGTTGGCGCCATCAAACTAGTTTAACCCCACTTATCGGTCCTAAGTCCGAGGTTGCACTTGGATATTTTATAAGTTTTTATTTTATAATTTTTTCAATTTTGTTTGAAAACATTGGAATTTTATCTTCTATATTCGCCATTGATATTTTGAAATGGGATTTAATATTATAAGATTCATATAATTTCAATTTTTTAATTGATTATTAAGTTGTGATTAAATTATATATATTTAAATATATATATATTGCTTGTATATTATGGATGAAGTTATTTTTACTGCATTTGCTTTTGATGCGTTGTCATAAAATTAGTTCTCATACAGGAAGATTTTCAAAGTGAATTTTGATTAATTTTTATCGCATTGGAAAATATTTATCACACAAAAAAGCATTATGTTGAATAGAATTTTGTTTGAATGTAATGAATATGACGTCTTTTACATTGAATATATCTTTTGAATAAACTCATGCATTTGTTAAAATTATATTTCTTGTTAAATGTTTATTTTTAACAAATTTCAATCAGAAAAATTTTATTATGTTTTAAATGTGCCAATATGTTTAGTAAAACTAGTAGTGTTAAATTTTAAATAAGTAGTATTAATTTTTTTATGTGGTTAAAAATATGTTTTATGTGTTTTCATAGCCATCGTGTTTCTTATCTGGTCACGATTTGAATCGCCAGTGGATAACACCTAATGCACGTTTACATCCTACCATATATTACACAAAATCATTATTCCATTACCTGGCTTCTAAAAACAAGAAACCCCAGGTGTGTTAAAATATTTTTGTTAGTAGTGCAATAAATTAATGCTTTAGATAAATTGAATATTTAAATTAAATGCTATTTCTCCCTGTTCATTAAATGAATAAAAGACAAAAAGAGTATTAAATTTTAAAAAATCATTAATCAACTTTAAATTTTTTTAATTAAATATTTTGTTTTAAACATTCTGTGTTAAATTTTATGAGATTGTTAGTGTTTTTGTGTAAAGGAACACACTCCATTTTACTTTTTTAATACATTTTTGCAATGATGTTTGTGGATTGGATGTGTTTGAAGTGTTATGATTTTTTTGGCAAATTAAATTTCAAAATATGCCTAACACTATTGAATGTTAATGTTTATTATATTAACCTGTAACTGTAGAGTTTATTTATGAGTTGTTTTTTAAAAATTGGTGTTTGGGGATATTGCAAATTTTGTTTGAAATTAGTGCACTATGAATCAATTCAGTAATGATGCTTTTTTTGTTTAATGTATCATATTAGCAGATTATTAAATGTAAAACCACTCTTATACAAAATTTTAGATGTCTTGATATTTAAACATGAAATAAAGTGGGTTCAAGTACAAATTTGGCAATGGAGAAATAAGCATATATACAAAAAAAAATAAATTAAATAATATATCATGCTGAATCACTTAGTAATGAAATGAGTATAATGTTGAATTTTACAATGAACATTTACTTAAAATCTTTCAGGTATTTTGTGATTACCATGGACATTCTCGTAGGAGCAATTCATTCTTTTTTGGCTGTAATCCTGAACAGTCATGGTGGCCTAGTGATGAAACAAAGCTAGACTGTGAAAATTTTAAGGTAATTATGTTAAACTGATCACTCATAGCAAAGTGTGTTGGAGGATGAAAAAAAGTATTAATGAAGTTTTTCTTTTTATTTGCAGATATTGCCTATTTTGATGGATGAAATGACACCAACTTTTAGCTTGGGAGATTGTGAGTTTACAGTAGAAAGAAATCGTGAATCAACTGGCAGGGTAACTGTATGGAGACAGTTTGATGTTTCTCTCAGTTATACCTTGGAATGTTCATATGGAGGCTGTAATCAAGGAAAATATGCTGTAAGTTTTTGAATATAAAATGATTTCTTTATTACATGCACAGTATTAAAATTGCATATTTTTAAATATATGTATAAGTAATTTATTAAATAATGGGGATAATACTACCAATAAGTAACATTCAAAATAAAACAAACATTCTATATTTATTCTTCTTGTAGTTTTGAGTCTTTATTTAAAACAATATTATTACTATTTTTGATCTAAAAAGTAGTTAGCTATTTTAAATAATTTCATTGTAGGTCATTTTTTCATTGCTTTGAAACTGATTCTCATATTTATTTCTAATCATTTGTATGGGAAAAATCTTTTTTCATTAGGATAATGATCTTACTGGATTGTCTAACAGACTTATCAAGACTCCTACAAAATGAATCATGCACACAATCAACAGTGTCTTCTATCATGAAAACTTAAGAATACTTGCCAGTTTGAGATACCAAAGTTCCCGTCTCCTTTAAAGTTCTTTCTCATTGGTGAATAGATTTTAATGTCGGAGGGTTGACATTCCATTCTGTTCGAAAACGTCATTGTATACGTGTGACTCATTTAAATTCTGTTAACCAAAGTACACACTGCACTTTTTGCTGTCATGTCCACATCTTTACTAATGAAGTCAGTGTAAAAAGTTTATCGTCTGCAATTGCCGAATAATGCACACACATGCTGTCAATTGAACTAGTCCCAAAAAATCTCGGAGAGTTTTCCAATCCACGAATAAAGAGTTTATTACATTCTTATGGGTAGTTTCATAATAAGTTATTAATTTTGGATACTTTTAGCCCAGACACCATGTACGTAACATATATAGCGATGATTTATGCAATAGATTTCTAAAAAAAATTTCATGTGAGCTTATGTAAGGTAATTTCTTTGCATTAATTTTATTTGTTGTATTTTTTCATGAAGGCATCACAAAATTATGATTTTATTTGTAATACAGGGTTATCATATTGGAATTCCACAACTGGAAGATACAGGAATGAAATTATGTCAATGTTTTGGGAAGTTAGTAATTGACCCTCAAAGTAATAAAGTATGGAGCTCAATACCAATTGATGTAAAGTCATTTCCTCTATCAAGGCAAGTTCAAAATATAGTCTATCCTTTTTTATAAATTATTTCATTCTGATTTTATTTTTATTTTGCTATATTTTCTGAGCATTCTAAGTAATTAATTAGCCAAAGATTTTCATAGCTTTTCGTCATTTATATATATATATATATATATATATATATATATATATATAGATAAATTTTACCAAACATGTAGTAATTTTAAAAAATATTCCATAAAGGATTTTTGCTATTAATAGTTTATAAAGATTTAATATATTTTTCTCAAATGATTTACTATTAAATATCGCATTAATTGGATAACAATGAAATCTTGGAAGAGTAAATCAATAATGCTTATTAATTTTATTTTATTCAAAAGTTTTAAGTTGCCTTTATATTTCTCAAAATTTCTAAAATCTTTTTTAATTCTAAAGATTCTGGAATTTTCACAATAAAATTATTTTCTTTATAGTCTGAAGCTGTCTTTTTGATTTTCACTATTTAAACATGGTATAAAACTATCATATTTATTCGAATCTAATTCGTACTTTTTTCCGATGATACTACTGAAAATCAGGTACTTAGAATAACAAGGGTGGAAAAATTCTTTGAAAGGAGAAATTGAACATGTTGCTTATGGTTTGAGTAACTATAGGTTTATTTATGTATTTAAAAGATTCTGATACTGGAAAAATAAATTAAATTATTCTCTTCTTCTTAGCTCTTATTAAAATTTTTTTTAATTTCTGAAATATTAGATATTGATAAACCTTTCTACACTATTTTTTCACAAAAGTCTGTTAAGTTAGGGTGGGCTTAGATTTGAATAAATACAGTAATTGAAATCTAACCTGAATTTTTTTCTTATCTTTGTAAATGGATATATTTACTAATAATTTTGTTCCCCCTTTAACTCACATTGTTTTGTTATCATAATTGGTGGTTTTATTATATGCATGTATACAATAGACTTTAACATTAACCATCATTGTGTAGCTAGCTGTTTAAGTTTATTCTTTCATTTCTGTAATATTCTAATTAAATAACAAATCAACAAATGATAAAAAAATGAAAAGGTCAAAAACACTGACTTAAAACCATTGTAATGCTAATGCTAATAATAATAATAATAATAATATACTAGAATTGTATATTACATAATTCTATTAAAACATCTAATTACAAAAAATTATAAAACAGATATTTCAAAATACTAAAGAAATAAAAAAGAACATTGAAATATATATCTGTCCGGCAAAGAGAGAAAGAGTCTAATATCTTTTCTACCTGAAATCATTCAAATCAAAAGTGAGAAAAAATTTAATATGAATTTTTTATGTACCTCAATTTTAATTTAATTTCTTTTAGTTAGTTTAATTTTAAGTTCTTTTTGAAAATAGTAATTTAGCATTACCTTATATTTTATAATATTTGGCACAACAAATATTGCTAACTTTTTTTAAAGACATTATATGAAAACAAATAACCTTATTTTCAGTTTTGAAAAACCATCCAGATCTAAATGTTGTACCTCATCTACATCTACTGAAAGTGATGATGACTTTGGAGATTGTGAAGAGGAGGATGTGCCATTGTGATGTAGACTTTTTGCTTATCGAAGTTAAAGAATATTTGATTTTATATATAAAGTGATAAATTTTTACTTGGTTCTTTTTTCTTTTTTTTTATTTACTTGTTGATCTATGAAATGTATTTAAAGTTCAGTAGAACTAAATTTTTTTTTAATTTTCAAGAAAAAATTGTAAGCTATTGTATCATTGTTATACTGTTAATATCTGATAATTCAAACATATGAAATAAAAGTTTACTGAGTATTAAATAAAACTTTTATTTGATAATATAGTATGCTTCTGTTAAAAATATTTATAGATCAAAATATAGAAAAATTACCATTTTTTTTTTAAAAAAAATTTTTGTTTATGATAGATATGTTTTTTCCAGTAGTAATTAAATTTGTGTTCTATATTTTCCCTCAAAAATTTATTTCATTAAATATGTGTCGTATTTTAAAGATAGGTTTGAACTTTTGCTGAAAAAAAATTTGTCACTTTGTTTTTGAAAAAATATATAATGAAATTTATTGTTAAAATATCCAGATCAATAAAAAAGAGTTTTACAATATGATTAATTTAAATGTGTTATTCATATTCTAAAAATAATTTAAAATTTTCTATTTATGAAAAACCTTTTATAAAATGGAAAACCAATTATATTCAAGATTATTAAAAGAATAATTGACAACAAAAAAATTTCTTACTTAATAAATAGTATAAAGATTCTGTAACTACCAAGTTCACATTATTCTTAAAAATTTAAAGTACCATAATCTATATCTTCTGAGTGTTATGCTTTATTAAATAATTTTGATAGACACTTGACATAACATTTTTTTATAGATAGATACTTTATCTTTTTGCCAAATCAATCAGGGGTTTTCTATAAGATTATATTTCATCATCAATTATTATTTTACATTCCATTACTTGATAAATGAAAGTATTACCTTTCTTGCCAAAGCTAATTTTGTCGACTAAACAAAATTTTGTAGAAAATCCAATGTCTCCCAAAGATAATTTAATTATATTTTTAAATTGAACGTAAAGAAATATCTGCACATGGAAAGACAAATTTATCACTAATTTATGATAATTTCCCATGTGATCTCCATGTTGAGTTTTCTCTTTTTGTTCAACATGGCATACAAATTTGATTAAAGCTTAAACTGTCTGAAATTATTTTTAATAAATAGTTTTGTATGTGCTATTAAAAGTGATGTAGGTCAATAACATAGTCAGTTTATTTATATCTTTTTATTTTAATTTATTTGTGATAAAGATTTCATTGGATTTATAAATATCCAATTATATTAGAAATTTGAGAATACTCATGTAGAGTAATTTTAAAAAGTGACATTTATATTACAATGGATTGATGAAATTGACTTGTATTATATTTAAAATATTTATTAGCATATATACTCTTTCCATGAAATATTAAAATTTGAATAGGTATAAAATCTTTAATGATTCTAAAATATTATATATATATATATATATATATATAACCAGTTGATTTAACTTGTAAAGAATTTCTGTGAAATTTTAGAATTTTATAGAAAGGATATTAATACTTAGCAAAAGAAAACTGTGATAATGTTAAATAGTTTTAAAAGTAAAATTAACTTGCAAGTAAAATTCACATTTCTACTTTCTTTAAACATGTGAGCAAAATAAAGATCAGTTATTGTTCAAAAGAAAAATTTATTAAATTTTTGACATTCTACGAAACTTTAATGAATATGCAGATGTGTATTATATTTCAAATTAAAGATTAAAAAATTCCTTTGTCATTCATATGTAACTCGAATATATGTTCAACAATATGAGCTTAGTTAGAAATAAGGATTAAGTGTGATAAATTTATAAATTCTTGAATTTTAAGTATATTGATTTTTGCAATACTTTGATGACACTGAAAAAGGAAACTCAATGGTCTGTAATCTTAATCATTTGCCTGCATTCTTTTATTTCGCAAGTTATTGTAAAACATCATATTCAGCATTTCAAATTTGAATTGTTTAGTAATTGTAGTGTGCATATTTACTGTCTTGGTTTATATATATATATATTCAAATTGCTGTGTTAAAATGAGTTAAGAGCCTTTGAAGGTGTTTGAAAAAATGTGTTCTCTTATCCCCTTTTCAATTAGACAATCCTCAGTAACATTTCTTATTGTTGTGTTCTTCATGTATGTGTGGTCAATTTAAAACTTGAATGAATGTTATACTTTGTGTTATTGCATGGGAAAAACTAGAATTGTGTATTCATGTAAAATCTCCTTTTTGTGTTATGTTGTGTTAAATTTTATGATTTATTAGTATTTAAATATGTAAATTTTTTTCTTTCTATTTTTTAAATTTAAATGTATATTTTGTATGAGTTAAGATAGTGTTTTTTGTATACATAATTATGAAAATAAATAAAAATAATTATGCAATTTCGTTTAATAATTATTCATAAATGTATTGTGTAGAATGAGAAGATATCTAACCTTCAGATATTTTTCAAAGTGTAATAGGAATGGCTAGGTTTTTTCCATTATTAGTTGTCATTATGAATTTTTGTTATTCAATTCATACATAAATATTAATTTACAAAGGAAAAGCTATATTTAAGAGCACTATAATTGACCTATAATATATGTAATTTTTTTGGTCATTCTTTTGTGAAGGAAATAAATGTAATTCTCTGTAATTTTACAATTTTATTAAGTAATTTAATTTATAATAATTTAGAATTTATCAAGCTTTGTGCAACTGCTTGTAAAGAATGTCATAGTTAATTTATTAGTTTTATAAAACTGTGCTTTTTCTTCTAGAATGATAATAATTTTTTCAATACAAATTGGAAAACAATTATGATTTTTTAAAAAAAATTTATTGATATTCTCTGATGGTAATTCAACAAATGACAGTTTCAAATATTTATTTTTTAGGATTCCAACCCATATTCTTTTATGAGATTTTCTGTTATAATTAACTTTTGTATTTCTGCAGTCCCTGCATAGATTTCAGTAATTCTACCATCTCTATAATGCCTTTCTGCTGGCATATCTGTAACATATCCCATGCCTCCAAGAATTTGAATTGCCTGTAAAAAAAAATTGTAAATTTTATTATGTAAAAATGAAATTATATATATATATATATATATATATATATATATATATATATATATATATATATATATATATAATTCACCCCAAAGGAAAGGAAAAAAGAAAAAAAGGCCCCATTTCTCTTTTCGGAAGAGAGAGATCTTTCCTCTTTTCTCTCTCTCTCTATATATATATTCTGAATATTTTAATAGCTATGTTTTTTTTTTCTTGAGATGCACATTTAGATTTTTAAGGTGCATTAAATGTTTAATTCATGTATCGGCATAAGGAAACGCAGTGCAGCTGAGAAATTTTTATTTATTGTAGTCATTTTATACAGTTTCATGCAATGAAATTATTTCCTTAAAAAAATACTTCACAACAGTGATTCCCAAAGGGGTCTATATCGACCTCCAGGAGGTCCATGTCAATGAAAAAATGATTTGGGATCCATGAGGTGTAAAGGAGGATCTACGATTGGGGTTTTCACAAACCCGGATCATGACTTTAATTTTAGAAGAAAATTTAATCAAATGGAAATCAGAATTTACCTATTTAACAAATTTATTTACTAAATTTAATGAGGTTAATTTGCAATTACAAAATGTGACAGCATAAATTTGATTAAAACAAGGACCATCATTTCAGCATTCCTTGCCAGAATTAAGCTAAAGGAGTATAATATTAGACGTCTCAAATTTTCCCAGTTTCTCAATTGGCCACAGGCAATCTGCCAGGAAAATTATGTTTTAATCAACGTTCAACATTTAAATTCCCTTATTCAGATTCTGAAACTAGGTTTGAAAATGCTTTGATTACAGTAATACCACAGTAGGCAATGGATTCTTATGATTGCATTGAAAAGAAAAACGTGTTACAAAAAGAATTTATCGGAATAGGTACTAATGGAGAAAGTTTAAAAAGTTTAGAAACGGAGTAATTTTGGCTTTAAAATGACATACCTGGTATTTATTTCGAATTATGAAGTATTGTGAGAAAGTTTTTAATTGCTTTTCCTCGTTAGGAGGAGTTTTAATGCAGATGCCAATCTCCAAAATAAAAAAAAAAAAAAAGAAGAGAGAGAAAGACTGGACACTACTAACCAAGGAGAATTAGGGTTAAACCTGACAAGATTGATGCCAAGTGTTGAAAATTTTTTATTAAAGCACTCAATTCATCCCTCCAATTAAACGCTTTTGTTTGTTGATTAGTTATTTTATGTATTAATGAAATTTTAATGTTTAATTAATGTTTGTTTCTTAAGTTTTAAACAATATACTTCACTACAGTTAGAAATTTAAGTCTCTTAAAGTAAGTAGCTCTGTCAAAAAGACATTAAAGTTGATAAATTTGCAAAAATTCAATATTAGGTAAGTAGGGGTCTACCAAAAAACATCGCAAGGGGTCTATCAGACAAAAAGTTTGGGAACCTCTGCTTTACATGAAATAAAAAAGTTACATGCAATAATTAAAGTATAAATTAAATAATACTTAAAGCGAAGGGGGGCTAAGAATTTATCTATTATTAATATTACCTTAGAACACATATTAAGATTAGAATTCAAATGCTGAAATAAAATTCAAATATTAATTAAATAAGAAACATAATAATCTTAGTAGAGTTATTTCTTCGTATAATTAGTCAGTTAATCTCGCTCTATGTACATTTTAAAATATTTCTTTTAGAACACATTTCGATTATAATTAAAGGTTCACTTTACAAAATGTTAAAAAAGAACTAATTAAAATTATCTGAACAGAAGTGGATCAATGGGGATTTATCTGGTGAAAGGAGAGAAAAATAGTTCGAAATTTTATCAATAGATGGCTTTGTGTACTCATAATATGCGATTTAAAAGACGTTAATACATTTGTTACAAAAATGCGTAAGTATATGCAATTCCCATTATTCTAGTCTGAGAAGCATATCATGTATCTGTTAATGAAGAATTGAAACTTTTACGATATTGTTGACTTTGAAGTTCGGTTATTGATGGAAATACGAAAAAGGCTCACTGAAGATGATAAATAAATTCGAAAAGATTGATCTATTTAACATGAAATCTGGATGAAGCAGGAAGGCTCTGTTAGTATTCTCAATTACAGAAAATGGGCAACGGTTAATGTGTTCACCCATCCATTCTTGCATCTTCATTCAGCAAACGTCACTATATGGTGCAGATTCGCTCGCTGCTAAATTAACAGAAATCTGGAATATCCCATTTTTTCAAGAAATTATACAAAGCTTCGAACGCGTTTACCATTTCCCTTTTTTTGTTTTGTTTTCTTTGCTGATACCAGCAGCATAAAGTTTGCAAGCTTTGTGCGGCCATGGCTTGGAGTATCAAAAGATAAATCGGGCGAATAATTAATTATAATTATTAATTGCATTCTGAATTGCCATGAATCGAATAAAGGTAAACAGTAAATAAATGGCTACAGCAATGTAATAAATAACTCTTGGCTTTAAGAACTAAGGTTGTAGATTTAAACATAGTTTTAAGGCCAGTCAACATTCTCTTATATAATTGGACAGAAAGGAAGAGAAAATAGTGTAAAAACAAGTTTCTAAAAGAACTCTTAAGAGATTATAAACAGTATTAAATAATGAATACTTAAAATGCTATAAAATAGCTTCCAGTATCAAATACCATGTAAAAACATTGATCTACATACCAAAGGAAGAAAACCAAAATTCTAAATAAATATATAAAACCAATGTGCTCATCAACACATGAGAATGCAAACAGATTTCGCCAATTACACACACACATATATATATACTATCTGTCTCTTTAAAAATGCAACACTGAAAATTCGGCCAGGAAAAAAAAAATGAAGGGAATGCGCAGCTAAATGTACAAGATATACAGATGGACTGAAATTGCATGGTGGTCACACGATTAAACTGGATAAAAAGGAAGAGTAAATGGAGTGTGAACCAACCGTCACTACTCTGTCGGTCTACGAAAAGGCGTGTGGAATAATAGACATCTGAACGAAACGACGCAAAAAGACAAATTTACCAGGGTTTAATTATCGATCTATGTATGGCTGGTTTTTTAACGTCGTATCGTTGCAGAAACGCAAGTAGATGCTCTGTGCATAAAATTGGGATCTGGTGGATAGAAATATAAAATACAATAGTCGCGAAAGGCAGAATTCATTTAGATGTACAACAAAACATATAGATCGACACATCAGAAAGAATGTGGTGGCAGACCCAGAAACAATTACTCCCGACATTTTACCGATTGTGCAGAAGACATTGAATGTTCCAATATCTGAGAGAGCGGTTTCACGTCAATTGGCTGAAAGTGTGGCTTGAACACAAACCACCTTTTGCAAGCACTGTCACTAACGCCAACTCACTGATGAGAAAGATTGTGGTGGTATCGAGACCGAACTTGATGATTGAATGGCAAAATGTGAATTCCGCGATGTGAGATTCGGTTCTGCTTCCCTAATGTTTGTTACCGGGTGTGAATCTGAAAGCGTCGGGGAAAAAAGCCATTCCGATTACTACTGTTGAAGGGTCATACCACTCGCAACAGTGGATAATGATTTGGGTTTGCAATCAGGCATGATAGCAAGTTTCCTCTGCTATCACAGTACGATCAGGGACATCTTAAGACTTCTTGAGGACCTGGGCCTCTACACAAAAGTAAGCCATGGGCCCTTACAGAAATATAAGGCCACCTATGACCCTTAAAAATAGACGGTACATAGCATACACATTGTCAAATACTCGTACATACAATAACCCGAAACAAATGTGCATAACTTACAATCGCATAAACCGACTTCCGCCTTTTGACTAATTGAGTAATGATGGTGTATGGTTGTAGCCTATAGCCCTAGGCCTATACACATGGACGACGGTTATCACATGTAGGCAGTTGACATATTGTCCAATATTCCCAGTTTTTCTGTGGCTGCAAAATGGTATTTTCCAGCTGATGCATATGTATGGTATAGTATTACACACCAAAAATAAGAATCCATGAAATACCCAGCCTTTGCAATTCGTTGTGGAAGGAAGATGTACAAGAAAAACGAAATCAGCAAAAGTGAAAATTGATCTTATTCAGTTGTATTAATAATGGAGAGCATTTCTGTCTAAAAATTGTTGTGGACTCCTCCCAACTGAACAGTGGTTAGCTGTACCGAAGGTTCAGAAAACGAAATTATTGAAGTGTAAGAATTAAATTCAGGGGCGTAGCTACCGCCGTATCTCCAACACGAGTAACTACAGTCCCACTAACAGCTCATATCTGAAAAAGGGCCCCGAAGGAATTTTGATACGGAGGCCCACTCAGAACAAGCAACGCCAGGGATTAAATGTGAGGTATTGAGAAACCTAAAAATAAAGTAAGACTTCATTTTTGAATAAATTCTTTGAAAATTTAGTGAGGTACAGTTCACAAAATTATGAGCATATTGTTTTGAGTAAATCAGCTTTTTCAAAAAGTGCCCCAGTTTTGGTTTTTATTCCTTGACTTAGCATATCTACTAAAAAGAAGTATTAAATTACTTAACGAAAATGAGCGTTTATAGAATCATGTAAGATGTCCAGCATGTTTTTACCTGATGAGAAACAAAAGTAGCAGCCTCGGAAGCAGCTAATTTCGCTAGAGAAGCTTCCTAAAAATAAAGAAAGTGGGGAAAAGTACCATTTAATGAATGTTGCATCTTTATCACACAGAATTTCAATTACATCCATATTGTATTAATTATAGAAATATATTGTGTGTGTTAAAAATTATTTACCAAATTTGCAAATATAAACATGTAAGTTTCCGAAATAAAAAAAAAATTATGGAAATTTTAATTTTGAAAAATGTTAGTTAAGTTTTTAGCATTTAAATCGGTATTTATATTTCTGTAATATTTGATTAAGTTGATGGCTTTTTTGATATGCTGTCTATTGATATATACTTAAAATTATGCACCTCTGGATGAGTAAAAAAGTTTTTTAAATAACATTTCATATCTAAGATATAATTAAGAATTAAATAGCAGTTATTTTATTTACAAAAATAACTTTAAAAAATTGCTTTAAAAAGCTTTTTAAATTAAAAAAAATTATTTAAATAGGACCCTTCATTACAATTAAATACTTACGGGAAAAAAAAATAATTGAATAATACATTATCTTTCAAATATCATGGTGACGATTATTGTGTGGAAATATAGTCAATGAATCTGATATCCGAAACATAATATGAGCCACTTGAATATGAATTAATTTGACATGTTAACATGGCCTGTTAACTTATAATTTTATGCAGAATTTTAATTTAAGAAATTAAATGCCGTAAAAATATAGTGACTAAGAGAATTTCATTAATATATATATATATATATTTACAATACTAACTATATTCGACTAAAGTAAAACATTTTTAAAAAAAATTTTTCCCCTTCTAGGGTAAAACTTTCTTGAGTTATGACAAATTACTTGCTGAAAACACTGGTATTTTACCTCGCAATATGTTCGCAAACAATATTGTTTTAATTAATTCTTATTTTAGTGCAGGTAAAATTTTTTATTTTAATGGAGTTATATTTTTATCATTTTAAAATTAGTCCATTAAATCAGTGTTCCGCAACCACCGTTCCGCGGACCGGTACCGGTCCGTGGATCAAATAATACCGGTCCGCCCAAGATAAATTATTTCTCTTTTATTTGCTGTAATATATTGTTCTTAGGTCTGGGCTACTTTTTATGAAAATCACTTAATATTCATTTTTTAGCGTAGCTATATTTTATTCTAAAGTCACGATTAAATACAAAAAAAATTAAATTAAAATTCTTAAATCAAAACAGTCTAAAATATAAACAATCAACATCCTCCCCCTCAGTGGGCCGTGGTAAAATTAACAAACGTTGATCGGTCCGCGGTGATAAAAAGGTTGCGGAGCACTGCATTAAATGGTCATGAGCGAAACTTGAAAATAAAATACCTTTGTAAAGTTTACACCCCGATCTCTCAACCTAGCAGCTTTATACGTCAGTAAGCGAGCAGCTTCTAACCGCATCTCCATCTCTGCTAATTTGAGCTAAAAAATACGAAAATTTCCTCAATTAGCATGCTGCGTTATTGTAAAAACGGGGAAAAGATCCTGGAAAAATACTCATTACAATCACACTTTACCTGGATTGCCTGTAGGTTGAGAATGGATGAGCCGAAGGCTTTCCGCTGAGCAGCGTAATGAATTGCACAGTCCAAAGCAGCCTACAATTAAAAATTGTGCTTTAACTTTCAGTACTAGAGATGCTTTAATAACACTTGCATCACAAAACATTAAATCCTCTCACATTAATTTGAATAATCATGATCATTAAACACTCAATACGTGTTCCACTGTAATAATAATTCTTGGCTGTATGCGACTCAGTATATCGTTAAAAGAGTAAAACTTAAATTATACAATCCAATGTTAAATAAATTACATTTGTAACCGCCCTTGTTGTAATAACTATAACTGACTGTACTGAAAGGGGGCTCTAGGGCCGGAGAAACCGGGGCGGCATTTAGTTCAAATTTAAAAAATTTTTTTTTTTTTCCTTACAAAAAATGTTATGTATTTTCTGAAATATTATTGGGTGTGGATTTGGTATCTCATTTAACGTATCTTATTTTTTTATTTTGTTCTCTGTTCATTTAATGACAATTTTCTTTTATGTTGAAACTTGAAGGGTTCGAGGTGGAGTAAATGTTAAAGCATGAAATTTAATATGTTTACACATCTTTTACTAGTAACTTTATCCCCATCCCGGTTGATTGATTGAATATTAACGTCGCACTGTTCAGCTACACGAGGGCTTCTGGCGACGGACCTCGTAATTTTGAACCATGGTCCAAGTGACGTGGACGACACCTGAACTGGCACCCCTCTCCTAACTACCACACCACACCAACGGGAGGACGTTTCAGCTCTCGACAGATTTAACGTGCATCGCTGCCCTACACGGTGGATCTTTAGCTCCCCATCCCGAAGTGAGGTCACAATGGACATTCCTTTCATCCTTACGATGTCCGGTGTCAGCTATCCAAAAGGGGACAAGGGTAATAAGAGGTTTGGGTATATAGAGAGCCACAGGAGTTGCTTTATTTTAATCCTGAGTGTAGTTACTATAAGTTAAAACAGATTGTGATCCCCACCATCATTAGACTATTTTTCGAAGAAATTGACCTGCTTAAATGGACGATTCCTTCTCTTACATTTCACTCGTATGAAATAATAACAAGTATTTATGTGTCCTTAATTTTGAATTTTTTAACACTTAAAATATATATAGAGAGAGGGAGAAGGGTGACATTTTCTATTTTTGCCCTGGGTGGCAAAACTGCTAGAGAGGGCCCTGCTGACTGCATCAAACAGCAGAAGTGTTCTTTGCGACCACACATCAGTATAGGCCAGGTGACGAAAAAATGGGATCTGTATGAAAAACCGTCCATGCTCTTTGCTCCCCCTTTTTGTTAACGTTATGTTTTGTCTTTGTTTAACTTAACTTTAAATAATCGTTACATTAAATGAGACTATTGAACCCAGCCCCGAATTGACAATTTTTAGCATTATTCTCTAACGTACAACGTACTGCACACATTAAATTATTTAATCAAATATGAAATAAATTACAGTATTTCTATATAAGAAAAATTTGGTATCTCATCTATTTATTTTTATTCCGATTCGAACAAATTTGATTCCACTCAATGAGAAAGTATTATCTTTTATTTAGAATTTGTCATTAACATAAAATGATATTGATAATACAATTTATAGTTATTTAGAGGGGAAAAAATAATTGACAATTCTTTAAGATTGATCTTAGAATCAATTTTCCGTAAAATGAAATTATGTGTTGAATTTTTATAAGAAGACTCTTTAGTTAATAAGTTTAAAATTTTTTGCAATGAAAAGGATGACCTCGATTAATCGGATATCATTTATGCGTGCAATTATGTTGATTTTATACTAAAAATGTGTTGGCTTAAGTGTTGAATTATGAGATGTTTGAACTATATTAGAGGATTTAACCCTTTAGCTCGGGCAGTGGCAATACGTCTAGCCACATATTAAAAATTTCTCAAAGCGGGTGTTGGATATTTAGTCTGTCTATATGCGTTAATTGAAGCCAAAACGCATAAAAATTCATACGGATGGCAGCACGATACCTTTTTTTTGCATTTCATGTCCTCTGATGGGTAGTTAAAAACAGTTTTTCTCGGTGTAAAAATACAAATTGTATTTTGATTACTATAAATAAAATTTCTGATCTTTGAAAAAAATTTCGACATGTCTTAAGTATACTTTTCTCTCATCTGAATGAATTAAGCAATTGTACAATTTAAAAAAAGGTTTTATTTAGGTTTTGGCAACCTTTAACTTGTGGTTTGAGACTGTATCCACTGCCCACCTAGAACAGAAAAATGACCTAGAAATTTTCGCTTTTCCTGTTCTCGAGAGAGAGCATTTAGAATCACGTGAGAATCTTGGGGGTGAGAAATATAAACAAACTTTGTTTACAATATGTGGTACAAGATTCTCGGGTTCGAATATCTTTCATTACAGCTTTCCTGCTCGGAGAAAACGCTTGCATATTATTAAGTTCCACAGTAAATAGCTCATCCAATTTGGGAAATAATTAATTTAAATTCTCAAAAATATTACTTTATTTCTAACTTTTCATACTAAAATTAAATAGAATATAAAATGTGGATATATATCAAGTTCTCAATGTATATTCTAAGTATTCTATATATTTTCTAAGTAAGTATTCTATGTTGTACAATTATTCTATTATTATTAAATTACACTTATACTTTGTATTTAATTGTTATTGGAATAGTTATTACATAAATGTTAATTTTTCATAAAAAGTTTATTGTAATATGATTCATTATTTCTGTCCTGAAAAGTAAGTTAAATGTCTTAAATGCGCAGTGGCTGTAACGTTTAGCCACCACCCAGGAAATAAACCCTTGATCAGGTTTTTTTTTGTGACTAAATAATGTTTATAGAGGATGAGAACATTACATTTATCAAGTACTTTATCACAGAAAATTGTATTTTAGCTGTGGTGGTGGGGGGAGGAGGGGTTAAAGGGTTAAATCATGAAATCTTTTTAAGAAATATGTATTATTTTAGTTATAATAAGCTGGGAAGAATAAACTTCTCTTTGGAATAAGAAATCTTAAAATTGTTTGAAATCTGGTAAGAGTTTTGTGTTTAAATTTTTATCACTTTGTTTTTTCAGGAGCACATTTAAAATATATTGAACAACACAGGTACTATTTCTGAAGCCTCTAGAATTCACAAAATAAGCAATAACATCCACGGAATCATGTTAGATTTTCTCATTAGTTCATAGTTGCATTTTTATTTTTATCCTTTACTGGAGATACATATTTTTCAATGAGTAATTCCAAATTTTATTGAGTATTGCCCTCTATATTCATTGAAAAGGATTCAACTGAAGTAACTAGTCATTTATGCTGACAAAGTTATCTGAATAACATTATATCAATTTACATTTGAGAATCTTGGTTTTAAAATTTTTCTTCAATAAATAAAACAAGTAATATATATAAAAACTAAAGTAAATTCCTACTTATATCAACGAAGAAGAATTTTATTTTAGTTAATTAAATTCAATTAATGGATTAATATTTGAAAAAACTATATCAAAATCAAGTGTCATCTATTACAGGTTTAAAAAAAATATTTGAAGCCAAAAAGAAAAAAAAAATTCGTTAGAAAAACTTACTGGCGCCATCTGTTGGTTCCAGTTCTAACTTCATCAGAAATAACGCCAAACAAATTTAAAATTAAAAAATAAAATTTAATTAATGAATTAATATTTGAAAAACCTGTATTAACATCAAGTATCATCCACTACAAGTTTAAAAAAATGTATTTGAACTTCAGTGGATGGATAAAATGTATTTTATTAGCGATTGAAAGTTTGAACAAGAGATATAAATATATAAATAAATATATGGAGAGAGTGAACTAATTGTAGGAATTGGAGAAAAAAAAACCTATTGTACCTGAGAAATTCCCAAAGCTTGTGCTGCGATGCCTATTCGTCCAGAATCCAAAGTCATCTGAAGAAATTAATAACAATATATATTATACTAGGACGTAAATTTGCATGCATTTGTACCAAACTGGATTATGTAATAAAATGTGATTTTTCTCGTACATAATTAGAATAATGGGTGAAATAAACGCAAAAGCCAATTTAGAGTTGACTTATATATTTTTAATTGCCTGCATACGATTTTTAAACTAAAAAGGAATTTATAATTCTACATTCCCAAAATATGTTTTAAGCTTTTGGCAATTAAAACGGGATACATTTAACGTTTATAAAATGGAATATTACAATATTAATGATTCGATGATATTCATTAAAAAAAATTAATATTTTCTAGAAAACAGATGTCAAAATTGACGAAAAGGTTTTCTTGCGTCTTTTTTTCGATTGAAATCTTGACAAAGTCCACTCATGAAAATTCTCAATCAATTCTTAGAAAACGTTGTATATACTGATAATTTGAAGTTCAAAAATTAATTAGTTTCTAAGTCTTATGGTTTGTAATTTATTTTTAGTGTTATGAAAGAAAATCAATGGGCTAAATTCATGGCAGTCGCATGGTAAATGTGAAATCATGTATTCTTCATTGAATTCAAAACAGACATGAGACTTGTGCTTGTTGTTTTATTCGTAAAATTTAAATAAATTTTTTCGAATTTAATAGCTGGGCAAAAGCTATTCAGGTATTAAGATTCTTCAAGAAGGTTTCACAATTTAAAAAAAAAAATTCTCTTTGTAATTTTAAATCAAGTATATTTTATTTATGTGCGTTATTATTGTTAACAAATACGTACTTTCTTTTTAAGAAAAATTCTGTTAAATGCAAGAGTTAGCAGCAATGAAGCGCATGAATTGTCTTTATCATGTGACCATAATGTCACATGAATTGATTGGTTGGAAACACGTAATTGCAGTTATCGTGTGACTGTGACATCACATAAAATTAGCCCAATCACAGTACTCTTGAAATTAAATGTTAATCTGATTTCGAAATTCCCGACCCTCAGTGATTAATAAAAAGAGTTCATAGGCTTTAAAGGCCGTATCACACGTACACGTTTCAAGCAATTTTTCGTCCAATTCGAGCAATTTTTACTCAGTTGCCATAGCAACCGCTTTAGAACAATTTTTTTGCTAGCGAGCTCAAAAAGTTGTTCCAAATAAAAATTGCTTGAAATTCCAGCCATTGGGGTTCTTCGATGCCCTACGTCATAAACAAGATGGCGGCTTCGGTTTCGTCTAACATTTCTGATATGCCGTATAATATTTTAATGGTGTATAATATTTTAACGGCGTATAATATTTTAAATGGAATGGTGCTCTATTTCTGTTTACACCCATCAACAAAAGCGCAAGCGAAATGAAAGAAATAATTTTGGGTGTTCGTTTTCCGAAGCAGAAAAATGTACGAGTAATTTTTCAATGTGGAGATAGAGCGCGGCTGACGTCAGAGCATGTCGTTTTGTTTACGGCAACCCTTCCCCCTCAGATTCGGCCAAAAATTGGACGAAAAAATTGCATGAAAAATATACGTGTGATACGGCTTTTACTGTTTTAAGAAAAAGAAACTATAAATATTCTACAAAAGTTTTTTTGCATTCAATATTGTAAATTTATTCAAATTTCAAAAATTCACTCACAAAACTAGCGGATTCGCATATTCAAGTGCTGAATCAAAATAGATAATACATTTTATCAAAATGAATAGTATATAATTCTGCTTTTCATCTATCCTGAAATATAATTAAAATTCAATTCCAAAATTTAATTAAGAATTAATTACGTAGAGGAATTTCAATTATTCAATTATATTTAACATTATTTTTCGTTTGAAAGAAAAATTCACTTAGTTAACTGAATATAGTGGAAATAAAATATCCATCCAACATATCCTTTAGACATCCACTGCACTCGTTGAACTCTTTTAGAAGTATGAGTTCACAAATTGTTTATGTTTTTTGAATTTATAAGTGTCATGTTTATATCACTTTAATTCCAGAGACAATATATTATCACGACAAATCTTACGCGTATTATTTATCCACATCGACATAAGATAATGATTATTTAAATCAATATTAATTTTTGCACTGAAACAAAATTTTCGTCAGCTTTGCAATCTCGAAATTTGAGCGAGGTCGTACAAACATCCTGGCATAAAATATTATCGAGATTTTCCTTCATAAATAGTTTTTACAATGGGAGAGAACATCCGAGATAAATATAATAATGAACTGGATGAAGCAAAATTTATACCATTGCTATTTTGAATCCTTCACCAGTATTCCCGAAGAAGGTTTTCTTTAGGTATGCGACAATCTTCCAATATGAGATTACAAGTTGATGAGCCTCTAATACCCATTTTGTCTTCTTTCTTCCCTCTTGCTAAACCTTCAGAAGGTAGTGGTACAATGAAACAACTGATACCCCTGTGCTTTTTCGATTTATCAGTTGTAGCGAAAACCTGGAGGGAAAAAAAGAACAGTTGTAAAAAAATTGGTATAAAGTTTTAAATATTGTAAGTCTCAAACCAAATATTTAGTCTTCTGTAGACTAATAAGTTTTATTATTGTTATTCAGTTGGTTTCATGAAATATGATTTGTGACGGGGCTTTATCGCGTCTTCATACTAATCCTCTTGGGAATCTTTGGGGCCAGAATTGAGTTATTTCAAATCAATCCTCTCAAGAAGAAACCGCGATATGCAGATTCGTTAATAGATATATAAGGGAGCTTTAGTATTGGCGTGGTAGAAGAATAATAGTAGAATAGTAGTAGAATAGAATAGAAGGAGACAGAAAGCTGATATGCTGATCGCTGTGAGCTATTGGTAAGGAATTAAATATAGAAGTGTAATTATAGAACGGACTTTAGCGTGTTAAGGAATCTAAGGTAGATAAAGATTCTTAGAATAGCTTCTCATAAAGATAGCGATTAGGATTTCAAGCGCTATTTACTTAGAATTTAGGATTACGTTGTATCACTCCTGATTGAATCCCTATAATAAGACTTGTGTTGTGTTGATTAATATATTTAGGCAATAATAATTTATTATTTTAGATTTATTATGGCAAATTTGGGTGATCAATCATTTCCTCCTACAAATCTAGGTCGCGTAGATGAAGAGATGATACCCCTAGGCTGGGGGGTATCACAGATGGCTTGAAAAAGAGATAGCTTTTTAATGTCTGACTTATAATTTTGATGATAAATATTTAATCTTTTCAGGGAAGGATTCAATAATTTGAATTATTCCGACTCTGGCGATAGGCGTGCAAGTCATTAGAGTAAGTATTTTACTACACTTAAAATCATTGATCAAGATGGAAACGGATTGTTGCTTACAAAAAAAAAAGATAACGGATATTTTTTTATTTAATTATTTATTTATTTATTTTTATTGAAGGCAGATAAAATAATTCCCGTGCACCACAAGTATCCCACGGGGCTTACAGAAGTAAGTAATACAAACAGAGTAAGATAAGTAAAATGAAAGTAAATAACAAAACAAAAGTTACGAAATAATGAAATAACAAAAACAAATAAGTTACAAAGACAAAAATACATTACAAAATAAAACAATTACGAAACAAAACCAGTACAAAGGAGTTACAAAAACAGAGAAATGAAAATTTTACAAAATGAGATCAAGGAAGATACAAAATAAAGTGAAGGAAGCTTTACTTGAAACAAGTCGAAAAAAAAAATTAGGAGGACAGTTGATTTTAAGAGCATGCAGTTTAGCTTTCAGGTATTTTCTCTCTTTCTTAAAGTTTTGGACATAAAAGGATAAAATGCTCCACCCTTTGCTCTCCACCAACATTCACAAAGGACACAGGTTAAATCTATTGAGGTACACCTTAAAATTACCATGGCCAGTAAGGAATTGCGTGATTACGGATATTGGGTATATTTTTTTAAAATAATAATGCTATAGTTATATTTGTGTTGAAATATTATAAAATATTTACATCCCCTATTAAAAGTAAATATTTTTATCTTATTGTTAGTATATGATGATGAATACGTTTAAAGGAATATTACTTCCAAGTCCTCAGATTAAATTAAACATTAAAAGAAATCTGGAATCTTTTTTACTTCTGACTGGTTACTTCTTTGTCCACGATCGTTTTCGTACCATATTGTTGTTTGTGACCTATTTCTCATCTCCAGTCACCATCCGTTTAAGAAATGGATCGATTTCATTCCGTTTGGCCAAGGCTTCGCAGATGGATATTCGATTCGTCCTGTTTTTTGGTGTTAATTGGTGTGGCACCTAAACATCGAGCTTCTTTTTGAATCCAACTTTGTGCAAATAGTTTAAAACTGTTATAAGGTCCTGGGTGATGCTACGATTACTAACATGCCGATCAACCTCGATTACTTCTGTGATTTTATCGACATTTTCGATGACGGGCCTGCCTGTGTGAGGTGCATCTTTAACATCAAAAATGACTGAACGGAATCAACGAAACCGAAATTAGCCGTTACAGTATCGGCACCATAACATCATTCACAATTTCAGCAGCCTGGCTTACATTTTCGCCTTTATCAAAGGAAAACTGTAAAATGTACCGAATTTTCTCTTTGTTGACTTTCATTTTTAACACCCTGTAACTCACAACTGAATGGACCAAACAAAAACAGCAAAAGATTTTTTTAGTGTGAAATGTCACCTTGACAACGAGTATAAATTTGAAATTGTTTAATCGATACTTCATGAGATATCGATACTACAGCCATCTACCGAAAAAATAATGGATTTCTTTTTCCCCAACCTAATATAATTATCAAATAAAAATTTATCATTAAAATTTTTAAAAAATTGTTTTGATTTGTAGCAAATTATTAGAGTTAATTACCACAGCTGCTTCAGCTTCGTAACCGTTTGTAACCCAAGCCTTTGTTCCATTTAGTATCCACGAGTCTCCACTAAGAGTAGCGGTTGTAGAAGCTGCCACAGCATCACTTCCGTTTCCTATATATATGAAAAAATAAATTTTAAAATATTTTTCCTTTTTAAAATATATTATTAATTTACTTTCCTCGAACATATTGTTGAATTAATAATCTTCCAATCTCTCTCTTATAATTATGAGTAAAAACAATACACGCATTTATCTTTTCTGGTAAATATGAAAGAAATATAAGAAACAGAGTTTGTAAGGGAAAGCGAATTTCATATTGAAACAGTTTGTATATTTATTTACAAATAATAAGCAGCAAAGGGAAAACCGAATTATAATGCAAAAACAAAAAATTTACTTCATTATTTTTATATATATATACCATACACTTGCATCTCTCTTTCTCTCTCTCTCTCTTCTCTGCGAAAGTCTGCAAACAGGCAATCATCTTACGTGTTTATGCTATAATTATTATTAAAATCTCGTTTCGGAAAATCAACATATTTCTTAGGAATTCTTCAAAATTTCTTTATTCAAACAACAACAAAATCCACCTTAACTCTAAAAAACAAGAATGACCACCAAATAAATCAGAGAGCACGTAATAACAACCAAATAAAGGGTCATAGTTGAAGAATGGAACAAAATAACCACAGAAGAGACAACTAATCTAGTTGAATCCTTGCCAAATATGTTGAGACAGTTATAGATAGAACGCAATAGCTTAGAAAGTATTAACTTTTAGTAACAATCCATTATCGAAAATGTTTTTTCCAGTGTACGTAGACTTTTGACTCTCACGATTTCTGTTGTTCTTAAGTTATAAATATTTGTATTAGTTTATACAATAATCAGGAGATTGTTGCTTATAATATTTGAATTTATGACGTTAGAGAAATCAGTAAAAAATAGTATTGATTCAGAAAGGCTTCATTTAATTAGCGATCTTTGCGTGAATATGAAAGATGATTGTCTGTACGCAGACTTTCAGCGACAAGTGTATGTATATTTGTGTGTTTACGCCTTTAAAATGTAAAATTCAAATTCATTTAATTCATAGACTATCTAGATATTTCATGAAATAACTGATCACATTAGTTAAGGAGGATAATAAATTAACAATTTCATACTTTACATAGTTATTCTATAAAATTACTGGGTATTCTATAAATTAAATAATGATAGATCTTTAAAAATAAACAATTAGACATTAAAACAAATCCTTTGTTTCGTGGGTGAACTGATGATAAGTCGTTAAAGTCTCTCGAAAAATACATCTCTTATTACGCAG
Source organism: Trichonephila inaurata madagascariensis (assembly GCA_019973955.1). NCBI lineage: Eukaryota > Metazoa > Arthropoda > Arachnida > Araneae > Nephilidae > Trichonephila > Trichonephila inaurata. The sequence goes on from BMAV01007101.1 coordinate 497,842, forward strand.
TAATGAATAATTAATTAAAAAAAAGGATATATATCACTGTCATCTTTCAAAAATAGTAAAGATCGACGTAACTAACAAGCAGGGTCTTTTGAAATAAATCATAATTTCTTCTGGAATTCCCAATAGTTAAACAGGAAACAATCAACACGTATAAAATCCACAATAAAACCAGGAACATAGCTACAGCGGTATGCTGGGGCCCCAACATATGTAAGCAAAAAATCATAAAATGTTAAGAAGCCCCGAAAAAGGTCCCCCAAGGAATTTTGATGTAGGACCCACTCAGGATTAGCTACGCCAGTGAATAAAACAAAATAAAAGGTCACAGAGTCACTGTTAAGTTATTACAAGTGTAGATGTACACTTTTCTAATGTTTAGAGGAGAGGCCGTATCACACGTACATTTTCAATGCCACTTTTTCGTCCAATTTTTTGCCTAGTCTGAGGGGGAAGGTTTGCCGTAAGCAAAACGACATACTCTGACGTCCGCCGCAGTCATCTCCACATTGAACAACTACTCATACATTTTTCTACTTCGGAAAACGAACATCCACAATTATTTCTTTTATTTCGCTCGTACTTTTGTTGATGGGAGTAAATAGAAATGGAGCACCATCCTATTTAAAATATTATACGCCGTTGAAATATTATACGCCATTAAAATATTATAAGCCATGTCTGGTGCGTTTGACGAAATCAAAGCCGCCATCTTGTTTATGACGTAGGGAGCCGAAGAACCTTATTGGGTGAAATTTCAAGCAACTTTTATTTGGAACAACTTTCTGAGCTCACTAGCGCAAAATTGTTCGAAAGCCATTGCTATGGCAACTGAGTAAAAATTGCACGAATTGGACGAAAAATTGTTCGAAGCGTGTACGTGTGATAAGGCCTTTATGCGGCATTAGACACACGCTTTTTGAGTGCAACCGCATTACACTGTGGATGCATTATAAAGAGTTTATGCAATCCACTGAGAAGTTGTTCTGCTTTTGAGTCTTGTAAATTTACTCTATTGTAGAATAACCGCTAGTGATCACAATAAGTGTATACAATCACACTATCGCATTAAGGTATCCGACTACGTTCGGAACCGTGATTTTGCAAAAGCGTATAAATGAATAATATTTATGATATTTAGTGTCACTTAGATTAAAAAATGTATATAAAATTGTTTTAAGGATAGTATTACAATAAAAAAATTATTTAAGTATAATATTTTGACAAAAAATGAACATAGAATGACCCATTTTTAAAATATTCTCCTTTTGTGAAAAATGCTTCTATTATAATAATATTTTGCCTGTATAAAGCTCAGACTTCTGTACAGAGGCTCAACTAGAATTTTCGAAATATATAACTTAGATGTGGGTTTATCCATGTTTTACGAAAACAGAGGGGAGAAATTTAAAGAAAAAAAACGCGATAATTATTTCATTTGGTTGTAACTCTGAAAATAATGGGAATTTTTCAAAAATCATAGTTGAGCCTCTGTACAGAGGTCTGAGCTATATACAGGCAAAATATTATTATAATAGAAGCATTTTTCACAAAAGGAGAACATTTTGAAAAAAGGTTATTCTAAGTTAACTTTTTTCCGAAATATTGTACTTAAATAATTATTTTTGACAAAATGTCCTTAAAAAATTTTATACATGTATTCTAATCCAAATGACACTAAATATCATGAAAATTATCCATTTATGCGCTTTTTTAAAATCACGGTTCCGAACGAAGTCGGATACCTTAAAGTAATGTAACACAAAATCACTGTCAAGCAATGATTCTAGCGTTATTTCTTGTATCGTCCTCAAACCTGGAAAGAGGTATAAAAAGCTTTCTTTTTTATGTAGCTCAAAACAATTAAGTTACTATCGTTGTTTTCAGATAATTCGGATTTATTATTTTTTTTATTTGAATAATTTTTTAAACTTTGTGAAATGAATGAAAAAATTTACGTTTCAAGTAGTTCGAAATATGAAAAGAAGACCAATTCCTAAGATTTCTTAAGTTTATGTTACGAAATCTTATTAAATAGCATCCACGATTCACTTGGTTCCACATTGTGCGTAATTTATATTCGAAACAAACTCTTCAAATTTTTTGTCTGATCTTCACCATTTTTTATAGTAATTGTTAACTTAAATTCATTTAAAAATGTTTGTCTAAAGTATTTTATATTGATATAATTAATATGATGTGTTGAGATATATTGAATTCAAAAAACAAAAATGACCATCTAACACAAACGATAATAGGTAATAAATTTTGCTGATATCTAAAAGTTTATGTTTGTATACTTTATATTTTACTGACTAAAATTCAAAAATAAAAATACATATTTAAAAATTTAGTAATTGCATTGTTGCTATATAGAAATACTCATTTAAGTGTTCAAATTTTTTTAAAGAAAATAATTATTTCAAACAGCAACATTTTACCTGGTTCACTTAAGGCGAAACAACCAACTCTTTCGCCTTTTATAAAAGGATACAAAAACTTTTTTTTCTGTTCTGGATTTCCAAATTGCTGCAGGGCATTTATATAAAGAGACTAAAATCGGAAATACAAAAATAAAAACATGCATTATACCTTTTTTCTACCAATAACATAAATTTATTTAATGAAATAAGTATTTCTTACTCAAATGTCCTTGATTTAATATAAATAATACTCACGCAATGAACACTCATTATGGTACCGCAGGATGCACACCCTCTGCTAATTTCTTCCATCGCAGTAACGTATGCCAAATTGTCCAATCCAACTCCGCCTTCATTTTCAGGTAGAGTTATTCCAAAAAGTCCTAGGTCACCGATTTGTTTTATCTGGAATATAAATTCCAAATCTAATCGCAGAATTTAAAGAAAAAAATTTACTTGGAAGATGGAATATTTCTTCTTTTAGATTTCTAATGGTAGACAATGTATAATACCACCATTATATCGCTTATGTTAATTTTGAAATGCAGTTAAAAACATCTGTGAGATATTGTCTTCGATTGATTCTTAAAAGTGCTTTCGCATAAAAGAATACAAGTGATTAAGTTATTTTAATGGTACATTCAACTAGAATTTTAAATGATCCTCCTTTGTATTCATTTACAATAAAATACACTCGTATAATGTTTTTTTTTCAATTATTCTTAACACTACAGAAACGTATTCCTACCAAAATTTATTATTAGTATTGTAATAATTTGTGTTTTGTGGCTCATACCACTATAATCTAATTATAATTCCTGCATCTCGACTGAATTTTCTGATTCTTAAAGGTTAGAAATGAAGAATAACAAAAAAAAAGATCTTTTGGGGGGAAAAGTTAATTTTTCAATAATAAAACTGTTTTAGTTTTTAGAAATAGGTGTTGAATTATTATAAGAATTCTATTAGTTGCTTATATTTTCTCGCGAATAAGCTGATAATCATTAATTCCTTGTGAAATTATTTATGAAACTATATATATTTTCATAATAAAATAAATCATCTTATAAATGCAGAATAGATTAAAACCAAAAGACTTCGACCAAAAAAAAAATTATTGAATGCATAAGACTAAATTTAAATTAAAGCAAAAGAAGATGTGAAAGCATTATCAAATTTTTAGGGAAGTAAAACGCTGCTATTATCTCATTAAATATCTTATATAAAATGCAAAAGCAAAAACTGTAATGATAATATTAATTATTATCAAAGAAATTTTTTTTGTATTATTTTCAGTTTGTTACATAAATGTGTTTTTTGAAAATGAGAAAAACGGAGGTTTTTATTTCTGTTGAACTAGTTTATCATCATCAGATTTATTAAATTTAATAAACAATTCTGAACTGCTTTATTTTAAATTTTTTCCCTAATTTTTCTTGTTTTATGGAAAATGGAAGTTATATCACTGACACATATAATTTACATATTTATTCACATTTATTTATATTAGTAAATTATATTGCCCCAGATTATTATTAATATTTCATAAATAATGTCAAAATAAGAAAAAGAAAGAAAAGGAATTAATTGAGCTTTTTATAACAGACTAAAAGTAAATAAATAAAAATGAAACTATATTATAGAGTCAAAAAGCTGGGCAGTCACTTTTAAGCAAAATATTAATCGAAAGTTTTTTAACTATACATTCAGAGAAAGAAATCGCAATCAATGAAATTTTTGCACCTACAAGTTATTTACGTTTTAAAATATGTCACAAATATAAGCCTTCAAATTTCTTCGTAATTACGAGGTGACATGCGTAAGTATTATTAATATTAAATTTAATTCGATGAATGAACTTTCTAAAGGTTTCTGTGATTTATTTTAGTAAATAAAGATAACTGTTGCTTCTTTTTATAATTGCAAATAGAACTTAATTAAGCCAAATGGCAAAACTTTTATTATTTTTATGACACTGAAAAATTACACATTAATTTAACAACAATACGGGGACTAGAAAATATTTTTAATACAATTACAAGCATGTCAATAAAAAAAAAAGTTATTTGTAAAATTTATCTTAAATTTCAATCGTATGGTAAAGAATATTATAAATAAAAATACTTAAAATTAAAAAATTATGTTTTGCCTAGCATTTCTTTTAGCATTGCATTTTTTTTTAATTTAAATTTTGCAAAAGATTTATTTGACTGTTATTTTAATACAGATAGTTGAATAGACAACAGTTTTTCTTACAAATGCAGGAAAACAGGATAGCTCATGTATTAGATTTCAAAAATTGAAATTGAAACATTCTGAAATTAAAACATTGCTGGTATCCTTATTACTTATTTATTTAAAGAAATGTAAGCTATTATTTGAATATGGTTTAATTTGATAGATATATAATATTTTTTTAAAATTTTCATTGCATTTTTGTAAAAATTTCAAAAATTCCATGCTATAGATATCTTTAGGCTAATTTGTGATTTTTTATAGCTTAAATTATACATTTACTAAGAAAAGAAAGTTTAAAAATCGTCAAATTTTTATTTTTAAACACTCAGGTAAATTAATATGTGACATGTGATTACTTGCAATAATTCCCATTGCCTATAATTTCCCAGTCCAAATTAATTTTCCTTAAATTTACAGGTAAATTTTTTTTTTTTTAGAATTTTGGTAAACTTTTTTGTTCTCAAAATATTTTTTAAAATTAAAACTTTTTAGAACTATCTTTTATCGAACATTAGAAAACTAGAACTAAACCACTACGACACAAAAAAAAGTAATATCCAAGCATACAAAAGACTTAAAATTTCATGATTATCAAAAAAAAAGCTGTATTAATATAAAGATAAAAAAATATTTGCTAAATTAAAAATTAAAAATATTTTAAAACTTTTTATAGATAAATTTGAATAATTTCAAAATTTTCAAATTATTATAATTGATTGAACTTGTGAAAAATATCATTAACAAATAATTATTTGAATAGTTTGTATTATTACTTGTTCCTTTGGAAATAAGTGCTCCTTATCAATTTTTCCAGCTACAGGCCTTAATTGCTCATCCGAAAACTTTCTGCAGGTATCTTGGAGAATTTTGTGTGTTTGGGGAAGACAATAATTATTTGAAATTTCTCTGACACTTGATATAATCTTGAATACATTTTGTCCTAAAAAATAATATCGAAAATTGGGAAAAAAAAAAATTTAAGACTTGACAATGATAAACGCCATCTCCAACTGAAGATAATTCATAATCAAAATAAAAAATTTATACAGGTTTGTGGGTATGTATGTAAATTAAATTTTTTTTTAAATTGGCAGTATATTATTGTAAAACAACATTTTTTGAAAGATTCCATGCTGTTGTCCTATATCAGATTTCGCAACTTATATCTTGAATGACCAAAAGCATGCGAGCGAAAATTTCATTTAGGAGTTCACACATATAATTAAATTAAATTAGAATTAGAATATGAAATAAAATAAATTGCACATCATATTTTTAAACGTAGAATTAAAACATTTTTAATTTTGGTGAGATTCATTCCTACAAATTTGTCAAAAAAAAACATCACAAATTTTATTAGTGGTCTTCATGATATTTAAATCTAGCAAGTCTTTTTTTTTGGAACAAATTTGGTGGAATTTAAGGTATCCGACTACTTGCGACAACTTTTTTTTGAAAAATGGAGATATGGGGTTGTGATTTTTAGATTTATTTAGTATATTTTAAGGAAATAATCGTAAAATTGAAATTAGAAAAAAAATTTATTATTATTAAAATGGGAAAAAACTGGTGAAAATGTACAAAAGATTACATAAACGGGGCCCGCTCTGTACAAAAATGTTTTGAACAAATTTTCAATTTTTCAGTTTTAATGTGTTACATCGTTATTCATGCTTGAATAGTAAGAATTCTATTAGTTCAGGATAATAGTTTAATTTTTACAAAAACTAGAGCATTCTATCTTAATGACTATATGAAATTGCTTTAAAAAACATAGATTATATTCACATAAAGGACTGTAAATTTTGAAATAAAACAGTTATTGATAAATTTGAAGGTCAAAACACTTATACTGTTATACGAAACATTCGCAAAAAATTTCAGCAAATTATTTTCAAAACTTTTTGAGCAATCGCTGTCCCCGTTTGAGTTTTTCGAGAAAAAAAACCCATTTCAAGTAAAATGCATTTTAAAATTTGACATATTGTGTTAAGTTATGGCATCTTCTTTTATTAAAACACTTGTAGTTTTTGTTCTAGTGAGTGGACATTAAAAAGCTTGATATTTTTATTGAACTAATAAGATGGTCTATAAAATAAAATCATTAAAAAAAGGGAAATTTTTTTGAAAAAAAAATTTTTTAGGGAGTTGAATCCCTTTAAAACAAATTGTGCCAAAAATTATCTTCAAGTGTTTAAATTTTAAAAATTTTTTTAAATACGTTCCTTAATTTGCTTCTTCTTAAGACGAATTTCTTTTTTTAAGGCTAATTTTATAAACCTGTACTTATATATATTTTTTATTTTTATAATTTTCTTCGATTAACTGATCTTAAAAAATAAAATCAGCTTCTACTCTTCTTAGAAATGAATTCAAAAATATTTGTATAAATGTTTTGTTTGTAAAATACTAACACGAAAATAAAATTTAAAAAAAAAATACTTAAAAATTATTTTTATGCATTTAATTTTTTTAAAATTTTTTAGGTGTGAAATTTTTATTTTTAGATAGATTAAGCAGTAATCTCTCAGCCAATCAAAAGAGATAAATTAAAAAACAAAACTGGTAAGAAACTTTTTTAAAAAATAACTTACAAACATGATGCAGCTTAACAACAATATTTCTCACGATGTAAAGTAATACTTCTTGGTTGAAAGCTTATCAGTACAAAGTTGGTAGAATTGAAGCAGATAAATTCATTCAGCAGATAACAACTATCTTCTATTTTGAAAGAATCTTGGATTAATTTCTTTTATTTTTAGATTTCATAAGCTACTCATGATAGTAATCTCACATTTTCTTTTATCTTCCACGCAACACAATATTAAAGAAAGAAACTTTTATCTCTTTCTATGCTAAGCCTCTTCTATTTACATCTTTGAAACATTACCGAATTTTTCAGTTAATTAGTTAAAGAAAATTTGTAACCCCTTTTTTTATTATTTTAAAAATTCCATCCCAAAACAACTATTTTCAAATTTAATTAACACTTTGTATGAATATTATTTTAAATAACTTAATCGAAAAATAATCATAACGAAAATATCAAATGCAAATAAATAAGAATCAGTTTCATTAAAATATTTTAAAAATTAAAGGTAATTAATACTTTTAAATAATTACCTGATTTCCTGGGCAAAATAGAATAACCTAATTTTTTCAGTATGGCATTCATCTTTTTTCTAGTAACGTTTCAACTTCCAATGTTATTCTTGCAGAAAGTGCATTACTACTCGGTACCCAGGCTGGTCAGCTAATGAGGCCAATGCATAGAAGGCATGCCAGATATTGACTAGTGATAAGGTTTAATGCAGATGCTATAAGAATATTTCGAAATCTAAGAGTTGAAAAGTTTATTTGTTTCATATCTCATGATCTAATTCAATCAGTTCTTAAATCTGTTACGTAACTTTCAAGTTATTTTTTCCCCCTTTTCAACGAAAAAATATACAATTTTAACTTTAAAAAATGTTTAGAAATTTTTATGAAGTATTAAAAAATGCAATTGCATCAATTAAATGTTGCGTTTTATTTACTGTATAGCATTAAAAATATAATTTTATAGCATAAATTTATCACGAAATCCGGCTTATAACGCGCAATTATACTTTCAAACCGAAATTTTTAATTTTTAGGTATTTTCGCCGTCGTGCACCTTTTTTCCCAAGTTAAATGTCGCGCATTACTCTATTTTTTTGAATATTTATTGGGGATTTTTCCCAATATTAGAAAAATAGTAGTTTCAGACCCCCAACTCTTTAAGTTTATTAGGTATGAAACAGTATTTCGATGTATGTAGAAGTCTAATTTTGTACTATACATTCTCTTCTTTTTTTTTTATTTTTGAATCTCTCATTTTTATAGCCGAAGTATAAAGCGCACCCGTAAATTTCGATTTTACTTTTTGTGTTAAAAGTGCGCGTTATACGCCGTATTTTGCGGTACCTATTTCTAAAAGCATCAATCCACAGCGCATTTTGTTATTAACAAACTCAATAAGTATACATATGAAATAACAACATTAATACGATAATAATACAACAAATAGTGCTGCGGTGTAAGAGAAAAAAACTGCATGCAATTTATTTGCATTCAATAATCTTTATTAGATTTTGATATTTTATTCAAATTTATGAAAAAATAAGTACTGTGTTCTCTATTAAACACCATTTGTTTATGTTTTGTATAACTTACACAATAATAATTTTATATGACTTATATAAAATTGGTCAAACCAGTTTTGTTACTGTTGTTTAAAATGCAGTTTATTAATAAAATTTTTAAAAAATCACTGTGTTAGATAGCTTTTCCTCGCAAAATTTTATTTAGATAAAAGAACAAGTAAATTATCTGAATTTGAATAGCTCACATGTTGAAGGAGAAATGAAAACACGATGAACGCAAGTGAAAATTCACGTAGAAATTGATAAATGGCTGTATCAATTTTTAAGGAACCGTGATTTTAAAAAGGCGCATAAATGGATAATTTTCATGATATTTGTTCCCTTTTGATTATAATACATATATAAAAAATTTTTTTAAGGACATTTTGATAAAAAAAAAGTTATTTAAATACAATATTTAGGCTTCAAATTAACTTAAAATAACCTTTATTCAAAATGTTCTCCTTTCGTGAAAAATGTTTCTATTATAATAATATTTTGTCTGTATATAGCTCAGACCTCTGTACAGAGGCTCAACTAGGAGTTTTGAAAAATTCACATTATTTTCAGAGTTACAATCATTTAAAATAATTATCGGCGTTTTTTTTTTTTAAAATTTCTCTCCCTTTTGTAAAAAAACACGGAAAAACCCCACTTCTAAGTTATACATTTCAAAATTCTAGTTGAGCCTCTGTACGATTTGAGCAAATTGGGAAAAATATTATAATAAAGCATTTTTCAAAAAGGGGGCTTTTTTGGAAAAAGTTTATTCAAAATTAAATTTTTGCCGAAATATTTAAAATATTTTTTGTCAAAATTTCCTTAAAAAATATACATGTATTCTAATCAATTGACACAAAATTTTAAAATTTTTCTATTTTTAAACCTTTTTTGTAAAATCACGGTTCCGAACATAGTCGGATACCTTAAAGTGAAAAGAACTTGTAAATGTTTCCTCTGAGGAAAATCATTGGAATAAACATCTAACAAAAGCAAAGCACAGCTATTTGCTTGGAGGGAGGAGATTTCTCCTTAAATTTAAAAAAAAAAATGAAAAATGAAAAAAATCAATTGTATTGCCATTTTTCGCAATTTTTTCCACTTATTTTCTACATATTCAATCTTCCTACCCCTTTCCCTCTTTTCTTCACCGAAACATCCAAAAACATAAAAACACATTGCAACAATTTTGGCTAAAATCGAGTGAGGAGAAGAGGTCCCGAAGCCCTCACAAGAAAGATTCGAAGATTACTTAGGAATCAACATAACCACTCTGATTCCTACGCTGCGTGATTCTATGTTCTCAAGTTGCTTAAATTTTTGTCAAACAAACCAATTTTTTCACCGGTTTTTGGAAAGTGAAATACAGAACTCGACTGCAAAAATCATCCCGCTAACTTCTTCTGTACTTGAAGTTAATTAACTTTAAAAGCGCAACGAAAGCCCTTTTCTCCTCTCGTTAAAACTCTGCTTATCACTTTTACTTTGAGTGTAAAGATGGCAATCAGGACAAGAGTTGGACTCCAAAATTATGCTGCACTACTTGCTACAGTATCCTGACCGAATTGCTCAAAGGTACCCGCAAATCTACTTGTTACCCGTGGTTTGGTACGAACCTCGTTGTCATCTCAGGGATTGAACTTTACCTTACCTCTGATCTCCACCGTTGGTTTCTGTAGCAAAAATTGCACACTATTCGGTATTCTCATATCCCTTCGGCAGTTCCTCGTAACGCATCTTTACCAAACCCACTGGCCATAAAAACCTACACTGAAGAGTCAAAACATTGTGAACACCTACTCAATAATGCATTGCGCCTCTTTTATCTTGCAAAACAGCTGTAATTCTCTTGACATGGATGAAACAAGTTCTTGGTAGATGACAGAAAACAAGTTGTACCAAGTGCCTAAGCAGTGGTAAGGCAAAGTCAAGATATTCCGTCTTGGAGGTGCTAGATCTCTGAATTTCCTTTCTATGAAAGCCCAAATATGGTCTATTGGATTAAGATCCGGCGAGTTATGTGGCCAGGACATTAATTGGAATTCATTATTTCCCGGTATGTTCTACTACAAATAAGGGTCCCAAAGACACGCCCATGAGAACGTCACCTATACCATAATACCGCTGCCACCAGTCTGTGTATGGCCTGCTGTACTTGGGAGCATTAACTGTTCTCTTGGAAGGTGGCGCACCCTCACACGACCATAGATGTGATGAATGAGAAATCGGTATCCATCCGACCAGGATCTTCCTCTTATCTATGGCCCAATCTCGATGTTCTCAGGCCTACTGTAGGAATAGTTGACAATGACTCCTGATTAACAGAGACACACTGGTGGGACGTCTGCTGTGCAGTCCCATATCCATTTATGTCCACTGTGTTTCGAAACACTTACACCAGGACCTGGATTTTACTGGCGTGTCAGCTGAGCCACTGTCTGGCGCAGAATTTGCTTTACCCAGTGGGACTGTCTTCGGCGTCCTTTTACTTTGATGACGCGTGGACGTCCAACAGCTTGGGGTCTACAGCTGGTTTCCCCACCATTTATCCACTTTGCATGAATACTAAAAACAGCAGCTCAAGAACAACCTACTAGTCGTGCTATTTCGGATATAGTCGTTCCTATTCTTCTGGCCATTACAATATCCCTCTATCAAACTCACTTGGATCAGAAGCCTTTCACATCACTCTCAAATGTAAGTGCAAAAATGGTTTCTTACTTTCTTCAGTAGCAGTTAAACACCATTCCCTCTTAATACATATATCTCGAGGCCTCCCCGTCATCCAGACGAATTCACTGAAAAATGTGGGGATTTTTATAGTGTTTTGGCTCGACAGTGTATATTCTATAGCCAGATACGGATTTGAAAGACTTTGGTCCACAGCCGGGATCATCAACGTCCACTCATGATGATAAGAAGTATCCAGCTGAATTAGTTTTTCGACAACCTCACCTTATTACTCAGCCAGAATGGACTAAATTCATATGACGTCACAGTCACATAATAATGACAACCATGTGTTTCTAGCCAATCAGTTCAAAAATTCATGTGACGTCATAATCACGATAAATACAATCATCTATTTTTAGCTAATCAGATCATACACTTCGTTGTTGCCAAATAACGTTTTGTACAGAAATTTTTTTAAAGTAATATTTGTCACTTTATTTAGAAATACATATATAAACAAGATTTTTTTTTTAATTTTAAAATTTTTTTGTTGAAGTTTCTTTTTATAACAGTTGAACATCTTTACCAAAATAAGAAATTTGAAATTTTATCTAACTTTTACGACCAGAATAAAAAGTACAAGTTAGTTTAATGTCAGTTTTGAATTCAGTGTAGAACATTTGTTTGCCTTTATCATGTGAGTGTCATGAATTTAGTCCATTGAATAATCTCGTCCAGGATCTAGAATTCTAAACTTAAGAGTATATCTCAAATTCTTGGATCTCGACTTCAACAGTGGAATCTCTTAGAAAAGGATGTAAGAATCTCTTCTTATTGGACCAAACAGGCAACCTTGAAATTACTTTTTTTGGATGATTAAGGCCTAGGGCTCTGTTCTAATTGAAAGGAATTGATGATATAACTGAAGATGTCATGTGACCCAAATAAATGGAAACTCTTTATAGACTCATCAAAGATACGCTTTAAAGTTATCCTGTGCCAATCGGAATGATTTCCCATCAGTTCCAGTTGCATGCTATGCTCATACGAAGGAGATGTATTGGGCAAAACACGAAGTGGGAAAGTTATTTGGAGCGGTAATGTTGTACAATGAATTTTCTAAACGTTCTTATGAGGGATTGGGGAACTTTCTTCTTCACTCTCCTTTAGCTAAAATCGTTGATATGTATTTTTATTATTTTGGTGAAGACAAAGGGGAAGCTAGAAGCTGGAACATGTAGAAAACGAGTAAAAAAATCACGAGAGAAAAAGAGAGAAAAAAAGGATTATTTGAAACATACTTTTTTTTTAATTTAAGAGAAAAAATCTTCCCTCACTTGCTATAAATGAACCCGTTTTAGAACTTTTGAGCTCTGTAGCCCCTCAGAAGACATTTTACGGTTAAAATAGCCCCTCTCCTCTCCAAATGAATCTATAAAATTACCGAACAGTGATAAAAATAGGGGATAAAGTGTCCCGAGGAGGCGGAGAATGACGGGCCAAAATGGAATTAATATTCGGATTCAGGAGGTCATTTTACATAAGAATGAGCAAGAATGGTAACAGGACCCGATCTTTTATGCAAGTAATTGCGTAACTTACAGCGTTAGAAACACCATCAACAATCAGCGTGTTGTCAACTGTTCTTCACTGGGTTACAAATACATCATGGTGTTGAAACGATGGCAACTCATTGGATGAATGACAGCGAATATCATTCATTGATAATCCTTACTTCTTTCTATTATTAGGTAACGTGATCATGGAGGAGAGTGAAGGTTCCTATTAAAAGACTGTGTGCCCTCAGTTATTATCATCACTGGCGTGGGCTGCGGTAGCCCAGTGGTCAAAGCATCGGATCATGGCAGGCATGTCATGAGTTCGAGCTCTAGTACCACTAAAAACCCACCGTGTAGGGCAGCGATTCACGTTAAATCTGTCGAGAGCTGAAACATCCTCCCGTTGGTGTGGTAGTTAGGGGGGTGCCAGCTCAGGTGTCGTCCACGTCACTTGACCATGGTTCAAAATTACGTGGTCCGTCGCCAAAAAGCCCTCGTGTAGCGGAACAGTGCGACGTTAATATTCACTCACTCAATAATCACTGGCGTAGCTAATTCTGAGTGGGCCCCGTATCAAAACTTCTTAGGGGCCTTTTTTTTAGAAAAGAAAGCCATGTTAGTGGTACTGTAATTACACATGTTGGAGTCCCTGTAGCTTGGGGGCCCCGTATCATTGATACCGCTTATACGGCGGTAGCTACGCCCCTGATTATCATACTAGTCCCTCATTTGATAGATGATCCAGTGAATGACAGAGAATATTATTCACTGATAAATTTCACCTCTATCTATTATCAAGCGACGCAAACAAGGATGAATGCGGAGGCATTTTTTTGAAAAATTATGCTCTTTCAGTCATATACTGGCCGTATAATTGATTCTACTTTTTTGAAATGGCACTATGTGTGATCACTGGACACATCTTGAGTATATTTTTAGCAAATGTGAAAAGAGAAAGAAATATGGGTTGTAGAATTTGTAATTCTACAAGTGATGTAAAGGGCTTTTGCAACGTTGTTACAGCAAAATAACGTCCAAATATATATTATATGATGAACATTCTTCAGTCTGAAGAATATTCACATCATATCCTTTTAACTTCAACCTTCATCGAACTTTTTCTCCATAAAACAACGTAGAAATCACTTAAATTAGGTATTATGGTGATAAACCAGTGGATCTGTACCCTGTGATGGATATGACTTGATAACAGATTTCCTAGTGACTAATGAGATTATGTTATTAATAGCACTTTTAACAGTAAATAAAAGCAGTCTTTCTTTGTGTATATATATCAACGAAAACACAAAATTCTTCGATTTAAAAGAACTTTGAATATTCTTTTTTCTGTTTTTTAAATTTTTATGCTTTGGACATTTGCGTCTCTCTTGCAGTTTTGTTGTCTGTTGGCTATTGGCACTACCTTATATTACTAAGATATGTGTATTTGTTATGAATAAGTATATTTTTACTTTGTTTTAAAAATTTTAATTCGTTTCTACCCTGGCGTAACAATTTGATTCTAGATTTTTTTAAAATCATTTACTTTTATAAGAACCTTATCCTTATTTTTAATAAAAACCTTCTTTTAAAAAATATACATTCGCGTGATGGGATAAGGTGACAGGATTAGCAGGACATGGAAAAATTATGTTTGTATTTATTAAAGACCCAGCTCTCATCTTCATGCTGGAACACTCCACGTTCCAGAAAGGTTAGAAAAAAAAATTTTGTTATATTTTTCCAGAGTCATTGGAGTTAGTGTAAATAATCAGGAGAATGTAATATTTAAAGATAAAAATATTTTAGATCTTAAGGTATCCGACTACGTTCGGAATTGTGATTTTGCAAAAGCGTATAAATGGGTAATATTTATGAATTTAGTGTCACTTAGATTAGAAAATGTACATAAAATTGTTTTAAGAATAGTATTACAATAAAAAATTATTTAAGTACAATATTTTGACAAAAAATGAACATAGAATGACCCATTTTCAAAATAGTCTCCTTTTGTGAAAAATGCTTCTATTATAATAATATTTCGCCTGTATATAGCTCAGACCTCTGTACAAAGGCTCAACTAGAATTTTTGAAGTATATAACTTAGAAGTGGATTTATCCATGTTTTACGACAACAGAGGGGAGAAATTTTAAGAAAAAAACGCCGATAATTATTTCAATTGGTGGTAACTCTACAAATAATGTGAATTTTTCAAAAATTCTAGTTGAGCCTCTGTAGAGAGATCTGAGCTATTTACAGACAAAATATTATTATAATTGAAGCATTTTTCACAAAAGGAGAACATTTTGAAAAAAGGTTATTCTAAGTTAATTTTTTGCCGAAATATTGTATTTTAATAATTAATTTTGCCAAAATGTCCTTAAAACAATTTTATACATGTATTCTAATCTAAGTGACACTAAATATGAAAATTATCCATTATCAGTTTTTTTAAAATCTATGGTTTCGAACATAGTCGGATACCTTAAAGGGATAAGAATGTCTGACTCCCGCAAACTCTCAAAATCGTGCAGCTGAGTCTTAAAGAGATATATATAATGGCATATGATAACTATATACATCATTTAAAATAATTTTTAACAATATTTTTGTATGAAGTAATTAAATTTTAAAAGACAACGAGTATATTCGGTGACTAATTAAGAAATTTGAATTCATTATTATTGTCACAATAAGAATTTTTCGAGACGTTATTCAAACTTTTAGAATGTTCTGATGCGTTGAACTATTAATGCACTACTGCAGCTCTGAATCAGTCAGACACTCACAGAAAAGAAAAGAAATTACCTGTCAATGAAACAATTTTTTACCTTGTTCTATCCTAAGAGCTAAATGTTTAAATAGAAACTGTAACAAAAAATAAAATCAGAATAGAATGATAAACATTTACAATGAAGTTGATAAGAATGCTGAATAAGATGAATCTGATAAGCTTAATCAAGATGTGTTTGGATCGGAAGATTTGTAGTGAAATCTATGTTGAGATAAGGGCTTTCATACCGAAGTGTGAACACGATGAGATATAGCAAACTTTTAGGATGACAATAGGGTCAGAATTTTTTTTCTTAGTTTGAGTCACATAAGTTCACCTTTTACAACGGCTTTCCAAATATGGCTAGACTCTTGAGATTACTTTATTAATATGTAGTACTGATTATTTAATAACTGAAGTCAAAATTTTCCAAATTCATTGTTTGATATTCCAATGGTTTAGTTAGAAATGACAAATGAAGATTATATGGAAATGTAATGTATCTAAATATATGTTATGGGAAAAGTAATTTAAGAACTCGTTCTTCATTAAGTTTCGATGATAAACGTTCCTCGAAATGTTCTTGTTTAGTCAATTATAATATTTGTTCCAAATACTGCTTATTAAAGATTCATTTTACAGCAAAAATCCGAGTAAAATTTGTTTGGCTTAGAAACCAAATGTTTCTATTTTTATTCATAAGTAGAGTAGTCAAAAGTATAAAAATGGAACATCTGAATAACTTTCGCAACTCTCATCAAAACTGGTCGAAAGTGATATCATTCTAAACTGCTTGAAAGAATTTAAATTAAATTGTTAATAAATAAGTTAATTAATACAGTTATTTAACTTCTAAAGAAAATTTTGACTTCAAAAAATAGGGGGGGGAGTATTACAAATGTGGTATGCTTTTTTTCATTATGAACTGTTTTCTTATCATAATTAGCATAACTTTCAAATTTTATGAAATTATGTTTAAAAGATTCTGAGTTAGGGGGTTGGGGGATGGATCCTAATGTAGAACGAATTCTTAAGCAATTGATAATAATAAAAAACAACTTCTACTCTACATTTTTAATATTCTTTTTAGATTAAAAAAATGAGAAAGGATTTTCACCCAACTTTAAAATATGAGAAAATTGAAAGAAATAGTGTTATTACTAAAAAAGAGGAATTATTAAATACACAAAAAAGATTCAAGCCAAACGTATCCAGATTTTTAAGTATTTGAGTTCCTTAGTGTCATAAATTTTGAAGAAATTCAAAATTTCACACAGTATGCTCGGATTACTTAGGAAATATTTGAAAAGAGGTGACTGTTTGTGATTTTCTTACAGTTAGGAACCGTATTTCAGCATACAATTGTCTACAATGTACTGCTTTAAAACCAATTAACTATACTAAATTATTAATTCATTTAACACCATGATTTAATTCCTTTTATCTTAATAAAGATATCAAGCTTTGGAATTTTTTTATGACAATTCATGAAAGTGGTACGAATTAATATAATTCATACTTTTCTAACAAATATGAAATAAAACAATTAATGTTACGTCCAGTAAAATAAAAAACTGAATTTAATTGCAAAATAATCATCAATATATATATATATATAAATAAATGACATCATGTTTACTTTGTAAGATATTTAGCATTGTCATCACACTTTCAAAGCAATTCTGCATATACCTTAAACACGATCTTGCGACTTCGTCCTTTACATTATTCTCTTCCAAGTACTATATATTCTTTCTGAAACATCCTAAATCCTTATCAAGAGCTTTTTGAGGGTTTTGAAATAAAAAGATTTCTTGCTGAAAGAGCACGTCCATTCTTTCTCAATCCATCAAACAGTTTTCAGATATCTTTGGCATCAGGAAGATTGTGAGATTCATAGCGATAAATTTACATAGTTCCTCTGAGTTCTTGTGCCAGGGGTCTCCTAACTACGGTCCGTGGGGGCCTGTCATCCGGCCCATGGAGACTTTTTTATCTACGGAAAAAGAATTACGGATATATATTTACATGCTTCCTATAAAGATCAGTTACCACTTATGTGGACGTTACTTTTTTACGGAAACAAAATAGACGCGCGCAGTAGTGCGTTATGTTTTCCAAACGATCACTACATTATAAAACTATATTCACTACTTACTTTTTATACTTCTGTTCTCAATCATTGAGACGATATAATGCCATCTATTGGCAAAGTCTTTAAATGGTTAACTGCTTGTTCAAGACGATTTTTTTAATCCCATCTTGCCAGTTGCGGAAGACTTCTGTGATGAGGAGGTGTTTGTGTCAGTTAGCGTTTAATTGGGAAATATTGCACTCTATTTTATTTAGTGATCATTTCCTTCGGGTAATCACTTACTAGTGTGTATTAAGTATTGGGAATGTGTCTTTAGTATAACAAGAATTTTTCGAATATTCTGAAGAGGAAACATTAAAAGCAACAATCTTTCTATTATAAGTGAATATATTTGCAAATTATATTCAAATAAACTCCACTTAAAAAAATCATAAGACTTTTTAAAAATTGTTTCGGGTCATTTGTAGCAATAATAATTGCGATGAAATTAATTGACATGATCGGATTTTTTGAGTGATAATGTGTACAAGATACTTTCAGTTTCACTGTTTATTAATGTTGAAGCCCTAATCACTTTATTTTGGTGCCAAACGATGGCTGAGAAGAGGAAGAGAAAAGTATACGATGAGTGTTGGCAATTTCAAGAAGATTGGAATTTGACAGCACAAAATCGCCAGACATTTTGCCATCTCAAAAAACACTGTAATCTCTCAGCTTAGTGTAAATTTAAATAATTTGAGTTTCTCATTTAATAAATAAAAACAAAAATTGACAAAGTTAATTGACATTTGAAAATATTGATTTCAATTTAGTGAAAGCTGTATAAATAATAAACCGTAACAAGCTTAAATGATCTCGTCTGTTATAAATATAGCAGATAGAAACTGATTCCATAACCATTGGACCATACTACGAGACATATTAAATGTCAAGCAAACTTAGCTTGAAATAATCCTATTTCTATTAATCCAATTACCCGTTATCTATATAAAATCAGAGCAACTTTATGGATCATGCCATAGATCCGGAAAAGAAAACAAACTAGGGGACTTGAAATTCTAACTGTAGAGACTCAAAATACCACTTAAAGGTTGATGAAAGCATAGTAGCCGAAATAAAAATGAATTGTACGTATACGTTATGAAACAAAACAGAAAAAGGTTTCACTAGTAGAACGGTGTTAATAAAAAAAACATTGTCTGACCACGTGGGAGAACAACAAAAATCAAAGTTCCTTATTAAGGGATATGAACTCCTCTAACTGCAATGGTTGCGTGACACGATCTGTTCATACTCAATATTAAATAATCCAGCAGTGCTTGTGTAAAAGTTATAACTCTTCAAGGAGACTTTCTCTGTTTCAGCTGTCTGTTGTTCTGTGGAGGATTTAATCTTTCTGATACGTGTTTCCCCCAAGTCTTCTGCGCATGTTCGATGGGATTTAAATCAGGGAAGCACATTGCTCAATCCATATTACGAATATTCTGCCTTTTTAGAAGCTCCTCAACAGCAGCTGTCCTTTGGGGACGAGCATTGCCGTCCCCTTAAATAAATTCTGGGTAAATGTCACCTCGGAAGAGACGCACATGTTAGAGGATAATTTCAATGCGATAACGATCAATGGTAAGTGAGCCGCTATCGAAAATATGGAGCGTCATTCGTCATTCAACATAATTCCTCCCCCCACAAGTACGCCAAGACCACCCGAATGGTCTCTTTCCCTGATGTTGATGGGAGGAAATTGTGTCCCGACCACTGGCGTAGCTAGTCTTGAGTGGGCTCTGTATCAAAATTCCTTGGGGGCCCTTTTTCCAATAATAAAACTTATTTGAAAGCGTTAAAATTTTACAGTTGGGGCGTCTGTAGCTCGGGGGCTCCGAATCATTGATATGGTGGTAGCTACGCCTGTGGTCCCGATCTCGCTTTATATCAACTAATGATGAAAATCGCTTCTCAGACTGAAACAACTCTTATGAGTACACTGAACGTTACGGCATTGGCGAGATATCCAGTCTTTGTGTGTCTGTAAACAGTGCCACCAAAGAGCTAATCTAAATGGTACGCAGCGTGTCTAGGACGACAGGTGAATATACCACTTTTATGCGGACATCTAGCCATAGTAAACCATGAAACCTATGTCTTTTGGTTACCGTACGCAGCTACTGACCCATGTTGCCCTATATTTGGTTCTGGTCTCTTTTCGTCTGCAGAGCGATATACCGGTCATCACTTGCCATTGTTTTCCTCGGCCGACCACCTCCAATCTTTCTTACAACTCTAACTACCATTTGGAATGCTTTCTCTTTCTCTCTCTCTCTCTCCAAGTTCTTGCAACATCACTTTTGTTAATTCCAAACTCTTATGCAACTCTTGTCAAATTACTCCCTTTTTCAGACTTGCTGATCATTCTACCACGTGTAAAGACATCCTGACGGTTTTTTGTTGCACTTGCAGGGAGTATCTAGAAATGCGTCTCTTCCTTCCTTCTTTCTAAGTTGCCTTGGGGGGACCGAGCATGCAAATTCCCCACCATTGCACCGTGACTTCCTTTTTGATTCCATAGATCTGTTATTTGCAAATACATCACTTTCTAATGATCCTTTTTCAACAATTTCATTACTGTATGTTGAAAAATGCGTTTGTTGCTTAAGTTTTGTACACTAGTTTGTGTATATATATTTTTATATATGCATTTTCATATATATCTATACATAATATAATTGTCTCAGCTCATTAAAGTTACTCATTGTCCTTCCTTTCAGAACATGTCCTTTATTTTTATTTGTATTCTTTTCTTTTATTGGTGACCGTCAAAAAAACTTATAACGCTTTGAATTTTAGAGGCTGTAGTTACAAAAATTATTTTTTTTAAGTCTCTTTTGGTTTTATCAAACAAAAGAATAGTTCAAATTCAACCGCAATTTGTTGAAATACGTTAAATTATTCTTGTTTACAACTCTTATCGGTATATTTATATTTAGGTAAAAAGTGACAGAATAAATTTACTTCTACGAATCTTTCATCATTCATGAGCTCATTATATAATCATCTGAAGGAGACTCCTGGAACATGTCTTATCAGCATTTGATGACATAAATTTCAGCCGACCACTGATGTTTCAAGAACAGAGATTTTTATCCTGACCGATAACTAAGGGACAGATGTGTTAGTGTTCACATAGCTGAAATATAAAAATAGAGGAGAGGAGGGGGAAAGTGATGATGGCTCAAGGTGATCATATGTTAATCACATGTGCTCACTTTAGTAATAAAAGTACAAACATTTCATTAAAGGTATTAAGTTATCAATTTATTTATCTCATACCTTACAGCTTGCTGAGAATCTTTTTTTTTTCCTTTTATAAAACTTTTATTCGCTGAAATATGGTTTTAGCAAAATACTTACATTAGTAAATATTATTGATTTGTCATACTGGAATTACTGCACTATATAAATTTCTAAACTTTAAACGAAAATGTAAATTATAGCGATGGTGAGATTCATGACTTTGTAATTAATTTTGAAGATTTCTTGCTTCGTGATTTTTTTCTAAAAAAAAGCAGTTTGCTGTATTACAGAAAAGGATTTTCTTTGAATTCATCATATCAATTTTTTTAAGTATCATTGGAAGCCATTGTATTTATGAATCCCTTTAGGGAAACATTTTTGTAGGCTTTTGAAATTGTATAAGTTTGAAATGTTTTATATTCTAATGTGTATCTTGTCGTGACTAAAGTAAGAAAATGCAACTTTCTGAACTGTCGTGGTGCCATCTACCGCAAGAAAAATAAATAAAAATACTGAGAGAGAGAGAGAATAAAATAAATAAATAAACATGCTCTCTCTCCGTAACAAACAAACGAACGAAAAAGAAAAGAAAACCGTTCGCCTATCCATCTCACTGGTGGGAGAGTAGTG
Organism: Trichonephila inaurata madagascariensis; assembly: GCA_019973955.1. Lineage (NCBI taxonomy): Eukaryota > Metazoa > Arthropoda > Arachnida > Araneae > Nephilidae > Trichonephila > Trichonephila inaurata. The sequence continues at coordinate 519,682 of BMAV01007101.1, forward strand.
TAGCGGTATCTAAATAAAACCAGTACTTAAACATCACTCGAAGACGATTTTTGGCGTGATCGATAAAGTACTGGCGTTAGGAACGGAAGGTGCCCTGTTCGAATCTACCTACAGACGCTAATGCTGTTGCAAATTTCAAATTGAGAGAGAAATCAATCCCTGTAAAGCAGCAATACTCAAACACTTTTAAAGTGGCCCGGTCATGGCTCATTGCTCAGAGCAATTCACTTATTTAAGAACATTGTATTAAAAATTTGATGGGAAATTTTTGATCAAGAAATCAAATATATTAATTTTGCTTTTTGCTGTCGGTGTCATACGAGGTACGAATTGATATTCTTTTTCTATTTGGAACTGTTACGGTTAGTAATAACAGATAACAGTAAAGTAGCGACAATTTTATGGGTGGAACTAATTTTTAACTATCTTTCATATTTGCAAGAGAAAAATATTCGAAGAAAATATATCGTTTCGAGACGATTGGGAGGTTGACTATTTTATAATGAAATACAAACATGTATCAGTATGCCTTTTCACTAAAGTTCTGCACTTAAAAAATACCGATAAACAGAAATCTCTCATTCAATGACACTTTTTCTCGAATATCTCTTTTAAGAGGTGATAAATAGGCTTTCTCTTGAATTTTCTTTGCAACAGCAACAAAGTGTTCTGTCAGTGATTATATTACAGCGATAACAAAGACATCTGATAAAGGTGTTATATTAATGGTAACCATATGAAACCGCTTACTGATGCAGAAATCGTGAATTTCTTAATAAATCTCTTCCTTTCTTAATTTCTTTTTAATTTTGTGTTAGTAACAAAAATACAAAAAATTATAAAAATAATAATATTAAAAAAGCAAAAAAAAGAATTATAATATTTTCATCAATTTTCCACATTTTAAATTTCAAATCTTATCTTGGTCCTAAAGCATTCCTTCCCCTACCCCATTTATCCTCATGTTACGGCCCGCGTGAAATAATTAACACATATATGCGACCCAGCAGAAAAAAAGGTTGAGTACCCCTGCTGTAAAGTATCAACTGTGTAATATTAGTGGAGACCGCCTTATAACAAAAGGTCGCGGTGGCCTAGTGATCAATATCGGATTGCGCCTGGCTTGTCACGAGTTCGAACCCAGTACCAGTAAAGACCCTCCGTGTAGGGAAACGATGCACGTTAAATCTGTCGAGAGCTCAAAGGTCCTCCCGTTGGTGTGATGTGGCAGTTAGGAGAGGGGGTGCCAGCTCAGGTGTCGTCCTCGCCACTTGATCATGGTTCAAAATTATGAGGTCTGTCGCCAAAAGGCATCGTGTAGCTGAACAGTGCGACGTTAATATTCACTCACTCACTCGCCTTATAACAAAGACCATTGCTAGGCTAAGAACAGGTCATTACAGAGGAATGAAGATTAATATGAATAGTTGAACTTATAGGAATTGTGATAATTGCTTAGAGAAATAGCTAACATCTGCTTATATTTTTGACTGTCCAACTATTCTTTTTGCTCTGCAAGAAATAGGGGTCTTGTTTTAGTCAAAAAACCTCTATGTGGATAATATTAAACAGATTGCCAAAACAGTCATCTGGGCCCATGGTATTGTCTGATATTTGGTCCCGTCATGGACACGACATCATCACCATTATCTTGACACGTATTACTTTTAATTTCCCAAATTGATAAAATTAAACTATACGCAATATACACTAAAGAGCCACACACACACTGAATTAAAGATACCTACCTAGTAAAGAGTTGGGCCTCCTCTGACCTTAATAACGGCTCCCACACGACGAGGCATAGATTCAACAAGTTTCTGGAAACGTTCCACGAAAATGACTTGCCAAATATTAGCTAAAGCTGTCCATAATTCAGTAAGGTTCATTGGTGCTGTGTGATGGCCTTTCAAGTCTTGTTCCAAAACCTCCCAAAAATGCTCTTTGGATTTAAGTTTGGACTTCTAGGTGGCCAGTTTATGACAGAAAGGTCAGAGGAATACTCATCTAACCAGCCAGTAACCAACCGGGACTTGTGAGAGATACAGTTGTCTTGCTGTAAAACTTCATTACCTTGCGGATAACAGAACAGCATAAATGGATGGAGGTGATCACCCAGCTATTCTACGTACTGAATTGCATTGGAGGAGGTTGGTACACCCACCATAGATCCCAAACAATGCCACGAAAAAACACCCCAGACCATGATTGAGCCACCATACCCTTGTGCAGTTCCAACCTGGCATGCAGGATCTATGGCTTCATGAGCCTGGCCATTTCTCAGCCCCGGGGGGGTTAAAATGGGAATCAAGACTCATCACTCCATGCTACCCCATTTCCAGTCCTCTACACTCTAGTCTCTGTGCTCTCTTGCACGGCAAGACGTGCAGCCTGGTGGAGAGCATTGATCAATGGTACTCTTGTTGATCGACGACTCCCGAAACCCATACGGTCAAGCGAGTGTTGCACAGTCCCTTTACTGACTGTACGACTGGCACCGTCATTCAACTGGGTGGTAATTTGAGCGAATGTTTGGCTTCGCTGGCAACGTATAATACGCCTGATCCATCTCTCACCACGCACTCTGTGAAGACTAATTTGAAGTTTGCCCTATCGCTAGTTTTTTATCGCTAAAATCAAAATAATATCACATTCAAATTGATCATCACATCAAAAGAGTTAATACTATACTATAATGAGAGATTTTCTCGCGCGGCCATTGGCATTTGCTTTCTTCACCGAGCTGGCAGGCTGACTGATTAAGTATACACACTGTCAGGAGAGGGCGAACTATTGTCCGTCTTTTTACCATTCATTACAACATAGCAATTGCACCTTACAAAATATTCTATTATGTTTGAAACATTTTGCTCAATTCTGTTTTTTTAACAACTATAATTCTTGACATACATTCTGGGAGTTTTTTTTCCGCATACCTTTAATGACACATTATATACCCCTTTAAGACCCGAATTATTTTTATCTTTAAATATTAAATTATTATGTGGTTATTAATACTATATTGACACCAATGAGACGGGGGAAAAAAAATTTTTTAAAAAATTTCCCTTTGCCCCCCCCCCCCCTTTAAAAATGTAATTTTACCCAACTTCTTGCCGGTTGGGCGTTTTCTGTAAAATTTTTGTTTCCCCTTTTGGGATCTATGTCAAAAAAACCCCCCTTAAGTCAACTAAAATTGTTACTAAGAAGGAAATTATTGATGTAAAATTAATTATTTTATTGACCCCATTATATTTTTCCCCAGTGGAAATTTTTTAAAAACTTTTTTTTGTTTTGTTTAAGCAATATACTTTTATTTTCACATGTTTTTCGAACTGCTTTCTTTTTTTCAAATCTGCACTTGCGGGGCCCTTTTTGTCATCCAAATCAAAAAATGGCTATACTTGAAACCTTTTATCCTGGAATGGCCAGGATAAAAGGTATAAAAAATTGTAAAAGCAGGTGAATCATAACACTTATTTTTTTGCAAATTGGAATCACAAAAAGTTATCTTCACCATCAGTTAAAATGTTTTTTTTTAGGTGGAGGCTGCTAACACTTCAACTTTCTTCTAAATTAAATTTTAAGCGTTTCCTTTTTGATTTTTGGGGGAAATTTTTTATTTGATACGGGAAAACTTGCTTGCCCCAAAAAACCAAAAATTTGCAACAGCTAAAACAAAAATGAATGGGTTCAAGAGACTTTGATGGAAAAGAATGATAAAAATAGGCCCCTTTTCCATTTCAAATATTTCCAGGGTTTTTCTTCATCGCTTTCATCTGAACCTTGATTACCCTTTTTCCAGTATACGTGATTCATTTTTTTGTAGTATTTGTCATCATCCGGGGATCAGAAAAATTCTGTGATCTAAGGTTCAATCTGATTTTTCATCAATTGCAAAATTTTCTCCTTGTGTGAGAATTCCCCCTCCTTTTAACACATGGAAAAAATTTTGGGTTAAAGTTAGCAAGTATTCAATGAAAAAAAAATAAAATGTATCAAAAAATTTTATTATTTAAAAAAAAGAAAGAAAAATATTTAAACCGCGACTTACCAACTCCCACCAGAAAACCCAGATTTTTTTTTTTTTTGTGGGGGAAAGAGATATGGATGCGAAAATCTGTGTAAGGATGAAAATGCCTTTAAACCCATCAAAAAGTGTGAAAAAAAAATTAATTTCAAAAAAGAGCCAGAGAAAGAAAAAAGGGGCTGTCCTTAACCCCAAAGGGAAAACGGTTTTTAAATTTTATAACAATATATTTCGTGTTTGTTTAAACTTCTATCAACATTATTAAATCAAAAAAGAAAACTCACATGGGAAGAACTTACCTTTTATAAAAGCTGCGGGGGGGACTGGTAACCCCAAACCCCCCGATGGGAAATTTTAAAGAGGTCCCGAGTCCTACAAGCAACATTAACAGATAAATAATAATTATTTTTCTATTTTACAATTATTTAAACATTAAAACAAAAATTTGTATTTAAAAATTGAAAATAGGGAAAAACCTTTTGGGAAAAAAAGAAGACGTGTGTTTCCTTGTATTTGAAAACAAAGCTAGATTTGCCAGCTAAAAGTAAAATATGGACTACAACCACCGTCTGTTCATAAAAAAAGATACTTTACAATTTCTACAAACACGCTTAATCTTTGGATCCGGGATTTTTTTTTACATACGCCTATTCCAAAAAAGCAAGCCCTATAAATCTGACCCGCAAGATTGTGCGGGTTGGGGGTTAAAAGGGAAAACTGTTCCATACGTGAGAAATTATTATTTCGCAATGTTTTTTTTATTTCTTGTTTAAGATATTGGCTTATATTTAATATTTTAAGGTTGTCCAATGTTCGAAAAAAAAGTTGGGGAAATGGTTTTTTTTCAATAATACTCTACAGAGGGGGCCCCGGGGGCGGCCTTCAATTTTTCAAGCTTTTTCTGTCCACCCCAAAGCCAGTGCGCCGCACAAACAGGGGGGGCCACTGATCCCGACCCTCCCCCCTTTGCCCTTGGGTTTTTTTCCCCCTTGATTATAATACCATGTATTTTTTTTAAGTAAAAATTTAATTTAAATTATTAATAATTTTTTTTTTATTTAATGTTATTATTTTATCCGTTATTTATTTTTTCTGTTTTTGATCCCCACAATCTCAAAAATTTTTTCTGGGGGCGTATTTGGGTATTACATTTAGTGGTTAACTTTCGATCCTCCCCTCCGCCTCCGGCCTCTTGGGAAAAAATTCTTGTGTGCGCCAATGCCCAGTGTCGTAGGTGTGCTGAGGTAGGAAAAGGTCTACAATATTTATCATAAATTAATTATAAATAGGGAATATGTACTTACCTACAGAACTAAAACAACAACAAAAAAAAAAACTAACACTTTTAAAACCGCGTTTGAAGCGAAACACAAGAGATAAAAACATAATAATAATAGCCACAAATATAATAATATAAAATGATGTGCATTTATTTTCAAACAATTCAAAACACATAAGAAATAAAACATTTTTATCTAAAGTTAGTTTTCGTTGCTATAGTTGCGACATAGCCATCTGTCGATAGCTATGTCTTGGGGTTTCCGCGTAAGTTAGAGGTGTGGGATTATCGGAAGGATGAGACATTCTATAATTCTTAATATGACTTTTATTAAAATTTTAAACTTAAATTACTTAGATATAAAAACAAACTTATATTAAGTGAGAATAAACCAAAGTACGCCGTTTTAACTAACTCGGATCGCGCAATTAGATCACTTATCAACATAACTATAGATCCGCCTAATCTCGATTCAATAATATACTAGCGTTTCAGAATATTTCCCCTACCTTGGTTGAATACTCAATGATACAGTTACTTTAAAGGTAAAACTGATGGGCTGTGTGCAATAGTATGCACCTTGTATGATTAGCGGGGTGGGCGTCTTGATTCCCAAAACCGTCGATCCACTTTTTCATCTCCCAACTCAGCTTTTCTAATTGCCCTTTTGCTCACTAAACTTTCTATCCTTTTAAAGGTTATCTTATTTGCATCTTTGCTTCGTTTTACTTCTTGGATTTGGGTTGGAAAAGTTTTGCCATTAATCGTGGCCGTCAAAGAACGTAGGGGTTATGTTAGAAGAATGCGAGAGATGTCACATAGTCAGTCGAAGACTTATAGTCTGCATGCTTCAGCCAATCTTGAATATTTCCGTATATAATTACTAACTGCTAATGTTCAGGTGGTCACCTCAAAATGTTTTGGCGATCGACATAATGCTCACCCCGGCTCTACAGATATGATAAAGTAAAAATGTGTGTGGGGGTGCATAAAACAATAACAGTTCTCGAAAATAATTTTTTTCTTCCAAATGATTTATTTATGAACTGAAGTAGATTTCAAATGCCTTACGACAAGGAAAAAAAATTTATAATGTTAATGTGTGTATTTCAGTACCAAAATATTCATTGCATAATCTAGTTAAAATGCATCTGAATTTTTAAAACTTTGCATGAGATACCAGATATTAATACTGTAATATTCAGAATATGATGACTTGTACCAACCAATACGAATTGCATTAAGTTGTAAAAATGTATATAAAATTTTAAACAAAGCATAATTCCGAAAATTTATAAGGTAAAATGAATGCGACTGTAGTCCAAAGATCGGTACACTTTCAAGAAAGAAGAGCCAGTTGTTAGTGAAACAAGACAACTTCAGTATTAAAAAGAAATTAATATGTATAGTACATGCTCCTGGGAAAGGCGACCCCTTCCCAGCAACAGTCGTATCTAAGATTGTCATGCTCCAGTTAATATTTTTTATAATACCGTCGGACCTCTGTATAATAAAGTCGTTAAATCCCGGAAAAAGTTCGTTATATGGAAAATTCGTTATATAGATGTTCATCTTTCAATTTTCTTTATATAGACCACATAAAACAAATTTTAAATTCTTAAACACTATATATTGAAAAAAAGTAATTATTCACACTTTTTTGTAAATTAATATATATTTATTTTATTTATTTTATGTATGAAAAAATGAAAGAAATAAAAAGTACAAGGAAAGTTTCTTGACGCCTTTATCCACTTCCTGAAGAATTAAATGTTTTTCTTTGATGCTCAAGCACTTAACATTTAAACGTTTTAAAGCTACAAGAAACGAAGCTACCAGGGTGACTGATCAACATTACAAATGAACAGAGACTAGTTCAAGAACACGGGGACACGAGACAACTCTACTGAAGGTGAAAGGGGATATCGAAGAGGCTATCAGGGAGCTGAACAATGGGGAATAAGGGTTGCACTTCTTGGATGAAACACCCAGAATTATATTGCTCTTGGCGAGTTAGACATCTAATAAAACAAGTTCAAGATTTATGACCACCATAAAGTGTGTTAAAAGAGAGAATAACTTGAAATGTCCAGAAATACTTTAAAAATAGAAATCAAAATATTGAATCACATGAGTAAAAGTTCGTTGTATAGAAAATGCATTTCGCTTTGGAAGGTTATTTTACAAAGAAAATAGTAAAATGTTCTTGGTTTCAGGAAAAAGTTCGCTATATACGCAATATAGAGGTTCGTTACATGGAGGTTCGACTGTATTTAAATAAACTTGTCCACGCACAGTAGCAGTTTCCGTTCCTTCAAATATTAAGAGATATTACAGATATTGTTCTTTTTATTTTTATGGCTCATTGCAAGAGCAACCGGTGTCCAAAAATCAATGTTAAAAATTAAGCTTTCAAGTTTATTTGTAAATACTCCCAAAAAGTACTTTTTTCCCCAGAGTTTCATTGAAATAATTTATTCTTTATTCTAGTCTTTCTTGCTTTTAAAATGTAAAATGTTTTGGAAATCTGAGGCTTTCCCAAAAAGGGAAACACGTACTTATTCATATTTATCAACATAAAAGTATTCTAAGAGTCCATTGAATTTACATAAGGTTATTTTGAGCAAATTCATAAATTTTCCTCGAGAAAATTTTAAATCCTTGGGTTTTTGAGCCCTCGACTTCACGTAAAATTAATCCTTTTTTTCCCAAAACCCCTTTAAGGACGACCCCTTTTTTTAAAAACTACCTTTATCAAAGAACGTTTTTTTAATGGATGACGTCAAAGCGTAAAGGGTGTAAAAAAAACCCGTCGTTACTATAAAACGGGGTGGGTTAAAAATGATTGACAGTTTTGGGAGACCATGCGCAGTTGCAGTAAAATAAACAATTTTCCTTTAATTGCCAAAAAAAGGGGCCTTTTTTTTTTTAAATTCGGGGAAAATTTTTGGTTCCACTGAATGAACAATTACGTTTACATTTCTTGGGTACATAAACATTGCCCGGGGTTTTAAGAAAAAAAGATGGAATATTTGTCTTAGCGTTTTTAAATTATTTTTTTGTTTGATGGTATTAATAAATTTTTTTTCTGCTCATATCTTGGATACAAATTTTTTAAAATTTATGTAGAAAAATATAGGAAATAATCTTTTTTTAATTTGGTTTTTTTCAAAAAAATTTTACTTTTCTAAAAAAAAATAAAAAAAAAATTTTTTTCAAAATAGTTTGTATAATTCTGTTTTCAAACACATCTATTTCTTGTTTTACAAATTAATGTTTTATTATTTGATACCCCAAAATGAAAAAAAATTTCACTAACAATCGTCCAAAACCTAAAAAAAGTTCATTACTTTAAAAATTTCGTAAAATGATTTATCTTTCAATATATTTTAAAAAAACCAAAAAAACAAATTTTAAATTCAAAAATACATTATTATAAAATTAATTGTTCACACACCTTTTTTTTGTGTTAATATCTTTTATTTTACATATCTTACCTATCAGAAGAATTCCTAGAAAAACGGGGAAAAAAACAACTTTGTAAAAAAATACTCAGTGTGAAATATAACCAACTTTTTATTTTTTGTATTATGATTAACAAAATTTTTAAAACATTTTAAATTTTTAAAACCTACAAGTAATTTTAAACCCATAATGACCCTTTTTAAAAAATCTTTTCCCCTTTAACCTATAATCTATTAATTTTTTTTTTGAGATTTTTCGTTTTTTAAAAAAAAATTTTTCTCTCATTCACCATCTTTGATTTGGGAAAAATAGGCGTATTTTTTTCCCCCCAATTAAGTCTAATGGTTTAAAAAGATTTTACTTGCTCATTAAAACCATGTAGGTCCCGAAATATTTGAGAAAAAAAACGAAACCCCGAGAAAAATTTGTAAAAGGAAAATGCCTTAACTATTTGGAGGGTTTTTTGACGGGAAAAACATAAAAATTTCTTGGTTCTAGGAAAAAATTCCGAAATAGAAATTCAAAGATAGAGGGTCCAAAAAAAGGAGGGGGCCCACTATATTTTATTCATCGAAATTTAAATTTTCCCAAAATTTAAACTTCCTTTTTTTTTACATTCTTTTAAAAATTTGGGATGGAATTGAAAACCTGTTTCCTTTTGAATTTTTTAAAAAATGTTCTTATGATAATCCAGAAAAAACATGAATATTGTTAAATTTGGAAACCTGGGAAATATAACATTTTAAAAAAAATAAACTTAAATTTTTAAAAACAGCTAGAGTTCTCGATCTAAATTTATATAAAACTTTTATGGGTACAGATATATATTTATATATAATATAAAATATCTTAAAAAAATTTTAAATTATCTTGAACAGAAAAAAAAAATTTTTTGAATAGAAAACCCTTTCCTATCTTCAAAAATGAAAAACTGGGGAAAAAAACATAAAATTTGTAAAGGCATAAAACAAAAATAATTTTTTCGAAATCTCCCAATTTTTTTAAAGCGTTTTTCAACTGAAAAAAGGTTGTAAAATACATAATCTTCTTAGACAAAAATCGTTTTTAAACCCATAATTATATCTATAGGGTTAATCTCTGACTGCAATTAATGGTATTAAAAAAATAAAATTTTATTGTTGTTATTAAAATCAATAACTGTATGAATCAAAACTTGAAATTTTCTTTACATATCAGCATGAATAAGTCTAATTGTCCATCACTTTGACCATTTAAAATGATGGTTGCTTTCTTGATAAAGGTTTAATTTTTTAAGTTTTAATTATCTTTTTTTTGGATCATGTCTAAGAAAAAAGGGTTTAAATTAATTTTTATAAAGTTTCATTTTAAAATTGGTCTTTTTTAAAAAAAATAACGAGTATATACATACATATACATTACATACGTTCAAAAAAATATATTTAAACACTTAAATTAATGAATAAAACTGATGTATATAATAACACTTTCTATAAGCAAATTTCAGCCTTTATTAGTATATTTGCGGGGAAAAGATGAAATCAGGCCTTTCAAAATCCTAAAGGGATGATCAATTCGCGCACGATGTTAAAATAACGTCTCTTCGAAGTCTTTTCCTTTTGGAAGTAAATTGAAACAATTAAAAAAAACCCCGAAATGTTTTAGTGAAAGAAAAAATATGCCACTTTTGGTGCCCAGAGGACTGTATTTGGGGATCCCAATTTTTGTTATGGGTTTGGATATGTTGGGGCGCATCCCCGGTGCATTTCCCCCCCCTCTACAGCTTTTGGCCAATATCTCGACCTCGAGCCTCACAGTCCATTCGGACCTGTCTCATTCGATCCCTCTCTAACTATCTTCAGTTTTTAATTTCATGCTCTCATAGGGGTATTCCTTATATAGTTTTTAATTGTTTTAAACTTTTAAAATTTATTTAAATCCGCAATATCTTGGCTCCTGTTTGAGTCTCGGACATGAGATTTAAACCAACTTTTCTACTCGAGACCCATCCAGTCATATACTTGACTCTCATTGTGTAGGCATGGGAAGGGTTTAAGCAATAAAATATCATGCTCCCATGTTAATCCGATGGGGTCTGAAAAAATTCCACCCCCTAAGGAATTGAGCTTGGGACGATTTTTGGAAGTCCGCCATATTTTCGTGTTTGCGCGAGCTTTACGTGGAATTGGCCCCTCCGGGGTCCCTTTCAGGACTTTCATTAATAACTCGATCATTATTTTACTTGATGACCACTTCGCTGGATTCATTGTTCTCCTATAAGTTTCAATAGTAATTTTATCCAATTGCCCATTCCTCCCCTTTACGTTTTAAATAATTTTAAATTTAATTCAATTCGAGGATTTTGACTGAAATGGTTCGAAGTACAAAAACTAACCTTAGTGTGTCTCCCCCTGGGCAGCATTTTGCCAATATTTTAAAAAACGTCTCTTCAAATGCATTTCCATGATGAAAGTAAGTGATTTTTCAAACCCTGAACTTATCAGTGAAATAATGAATGAACTAGTCGGATTTGCATTAGCAAAATTTCTTTCCAAGGAAGGAACCTGGAATGGGGTCCTGAATATTTCCGAACCATCAGGTAAAAATCATCCCGGGGCTATCGGGAAATTTAATTTTAAAAATTGTTTAAAACTTTAAAAGGGAAGGAATGGGCTTGGGTAAAAAATTTTGAAAAACTCAAGGCTCGAATCCAGCCCCAAAAACATATTTCAGTTATTAATGGGAAACCTGAGGGGGTTTAGCCAAAAG
>BMAV01007102.1:0-25768 GCA_019973955.1 Trichonephila inaurata madagascariensis
TTTTCTTTGATGCCTTAAAACAGTCCTATATAATTTTCAATCTCCATACCGTATTTGGAATAAATTCAAATTTCCAAATTGCAAGTCTCTTTGTATTATATATTCTTATCGCCTATGAATTAATTATAATGACAGTTTAATTTAACTGACTTTTATGAATTGATTATATTGTTAGATACACGATTAACATTTGGATAAGATTTTGTGTATCTATTTCGTCTCTATGTGTAATTTTGTGTGGTGGGGGCCTCTAACACCCAATCTCTTTTTTTTTCGGGCCATTTAAAAAAAGCTGTTATTAATGAAAGAAACGTTGATTTTCAAGTTTATAGATAGAATTTTCTGAAAAACAAAAAAATTTATTTTATATTACTAATTTAAAAACCCATACTTTTAAAAATGTGGATTTTCTAGTTTTACTCTTTTTTGGTATTTTACTCAAAGATTCCCAAATTTTTTTTAAATTTCCCAAATTAGTATATAAAAGATTTTTTTTAATGTTATTTTTTAAAAGCGTATCAAAAACTCTTCTTAGATGTCTCTCTTTAAAATCAAACGTAATTTTAATTTACGTTGTCCTCTGAAATTATATGGGGATTTGTAATTTTGAAGCGCTGTCGAGTAACGAGGACAACATCGGACGGGTGTATCCCCCCCCAAATTTTACGAAGAAGGACTTAAGTAAAAGGGGAACTTTTTTTACGGGTGAAATATTCTAATGTAGCATTGCAGCTTGCAAATCTACACTTTCCTAATATAAGCTATAAATAGATAATACATAATTAACTGCCAAGAACGATCATTATTCTTAAGTAAATGAGTTTAAAGTAAGACTGATTGAATATCAAGAAAATTTGTCCATATGACAGTTAATTACCTTAAGAAAATGATTTCAAAAAGATATAAAATCCTGGTTAGTAAAATATTTATCTCTGACACTTTTAGCAATTTTAAATAACATATAATTGTGAATAAAAAAAACTTAGTTCTACAAATTTTAAGCTGATAGCAAATTTTTCTCGGAAAATTTAAAAGTAAATAAAAAAAAATGGTGTTTCACTTTTTGTGCAGTTAAATTTGTATTTAAAAAAAAAGATTCTAGAAAAAAACAGGAATCTTCGTAGTTTAAATACAAAATTGCAATGAGTAAACAAATTTGGTTTTTGTCCTTCCCAAAGGGAAGGTAAACTACCAGGCAGGAGACAGGTTGGACTTTTATATTCCACCCCAATTTTTAGGGAGAACCCCTGGAATGATCAGGGCCTCCCACCCCCCCTACCTTCAACTTCACGGGGGACTTGCGGCTGAGGCAAATCCCCCCCCGCAATGGCCACGTTTTCAAACTTCATTCTTCTCCGGGTTCAAACCCCGGCCTACGACACGAGTAGCAACGAACCACTATACTTGATGGGGGACAATAAAAAAATTTCAAAAATTTCTTTTCTTGGGAGCACAAAATTCTAGTTTTAGGATAAATTATAAGTGGAAAAATTAAAATTATGTTATATGAAAATATTTGGTTTTTTTGGGAACAATGTCGTTGAAAATTTTCATATTTAGGTGAATTTTCAAAAAAACTTATTTTTTATCCATGAATTAAATTGGAAATATCTCTGAATACTAAAATTATGAATGTAGGCTTCGACGCTCATTTCCTTATTTTCATTTTATTCAAAATGGATGAAGAAAAATGCAGAATCAACAAATGTATCCATTTGCATGTTAAAATATCAACCCACGCTTTTTGATTTTTTCTACAAGTCGATGATTCTGTTTGGACGAGGAACATAAAAGGAAAATGAGTGTATTTTACAACTCATAAACATTTTATGTTAGAAGGAAATATATGTAACATTTTGAACAAGAAAAAAGTACCTATTTTTACTGTTATGCTATGCACAGTATATAACTATTTTCATACTATAAGGGCAAAAGTGGAGGTTGTAATTTGAATTGATTTGTTTACTGGGTCAAAATTTTTATACATAAATATATTTTTAAAGGATGTTCATGTATTGGAATTAATTTTCTAAATAGGAAGTTCCCCATATTTTAAATATTGTTTACTGGTTTAATTCTGTCACAGTGTATCTTCATAAATGTTTGAAATAAATTTTTTAAAAAAAGATGAGAAATTTACGGAAGTGGACAAATATTTGAATTTTGTAAATTGACAAAAACTTGAACAGAAATCTTGAGATTATAGAGCAGAAATTTTTTCTGCTCTGAAAAGTATAAGCTGGTTAATCTCTTGAAATAAAAGTATGTAATTTGAAATCATTTCATGCAATTTATAACATTTTCAAGTAATAATTTAATTTGCTTTGGTCAAAAGAAGCTCAAAACTTACGCAAAATATCTTAAAAACATAATTATATCTATAAAGTTTAACTTACAGCTTTAGTTTATCTAGAAAAATATTTATATTAAGTTGATTGCATAATATGTTAAAACTAAATCAAAATTTTTCACTAAAAACCAAGTCTTAAGAAACAAAACGAAGTGAAGAAAAGAAAGATAATATACGAGGCTTAACTGAATTCTCCCCTCCTCAAAATATGTAAATATTTACCGAGAATGAAAAAATAATAAAACGTGACTAACCGAATACTATGTGCCTCAAAATGGTAACCTATGAACTGTGACATAATAAATTACTCTTGAAGCGTAGCGTAAACCATTTTTCAGTAAATCTTTTTCGTTTCAGCCAAACGATTTAGAAAGGTTATGTTTTCCCGCCATTGTTAAAAAGGCTGGAACTATGCACTCTAATTTTAATTTATTTACTATTACTGTTTTAGATTTCTAAAAACATTTACAGCCATTGTTTATTTACAAACACATTTCTAAACTTAGGCATATAAACTAAGACGAAACTGAACTGGAAACTACATTAAAAATTCGAATTTATACTTAGTATTTCAGACTGCAGACAACTTGTGCCATACGATGTTGAATTATTTTATGCTAGGACTTTATTTGTCAGTTTATTGCCACTGAATATTTGCAAGGGACTAATATTTGAAGAAACAGTTCAGAGAACCTAACAGTGAACCTAAGTCCACACCAAATTCGTAAATTATATCTAATGTTAGTGACTGGAGTTGGAAGTTTGAAATAACAAGAAGGAAAAATTGAAAACATCGTAATGATGCCATATATTTTATCCACAATGTGAAAGTAATTTATAAAGAAGCATTATTTATAAAATAAATATATTTGTTATTTTGTTATTTTCTATTCATTTATTTATTTATTCATTTACTTCAAGTTTGAGAGGTTGTATTTTTAATATTTAAAGGATAATTTTTATTTATGTGAATGACGTAATTTAAAAATGTTTTCATTTTAAGAATACTTATTTTTCACACTAAATAATCAAAAGCATTTTAATTACAATATGACATGTTATCAAATTTAAAGTTTCTTAGAAAATTCTTAGAAATAAATTTTTATACAGTATTCGCATTTTAGAAGAAATAGGGAATGGGGGACTTCTTGGTAGTAGATACTATTGATTTTATATAAAGTTAATTGAACTTTTAAGTTTCTGAAGCCCCGTGTGATACTTTTTGAGCTACAATGAACTATTTTATCTGTCTTCAAAAAAAGAGTATTAAATTAAAAAAATTTATTTCAACTAAAATTATTTGAATTATTTAAGCTGCAATTCTTTCATATTTCTAAATAAGAAAGTAAAATTAATTATTATTAATTTAAATATTATTATATATAACATTTATATATAGTAATAATTTCTAAATACAAAATTATCATTATACAGTAATTTAATTTTTTTTTAATTTTTGTAAATTTTTATACGTCATGTATTTTTGTCGTTTTATTTCATATCAATAAATCTTTATAAATAGACAATGATGTAGCCAGAATATTATTTAGAAAATGCATCTCGAATTTATAAAATATAGTTGTTACTTTGATTATAATTGTACACAAATTTTAGGATATGTATTCTATTGTTGATATGTATTCTATTGTTAAATAAATTTATTGTATTTATTTCTTCTAACATACCAAGAAAAGAATAAATAAATTATAATAATCACTATTTACTATATTATAATTATCATTAGAAATAATTAATTAAATTAAAGGGGAAATTTTTAATTTTAATTAGTTACTTAATCACTGAAAACTTCAATGAGTTGCAAGTTCTTTAACTTTAAGGTATCCGACTACGTTCGGAACCGTGATTTTGCAAAAGTGTATAAATGGATAATATTTATATATTTATGTCTTAGATTAAAAATTATATAAAATTGTTTTAGAAAGTATTACAATAAATTATTTAAGTACAATATTTTGACAAAAAATGAACTAGATTGACCCATTTTAAAATATTCTCCTTTTGGGGAAAAAAGCTTCTATTAAATAATATTTCCTGATATAGCAGACCTCTTATAGAGAAATTAAATTTTTTAAATATATAGCTTAAATGGGTTTATCCATGTTTTACAACAAACAGAGGGGGAATTTCAAGAAAAAAACGCGATAATTATTTCAATTGGTTTGTAACTCTGAAAATAATGTGAATTTTCAAAAATCTTAGTTGAGCCTCTGTACAGAGGTTTGGGGTTATATACAGGCAAAATATTATTATAATAGAAGAATTTTCACAAAGGAGAACATTTTGAAAAAGGTTATTCAAGTTAATTTTCCCCAAAATTTGATTTAAATAATTTTTTTTTAAATAATCCTTAAAAAATTTTATACATGTATTCTAATCTAAGTGACCTAAATATAAAGAAATATCCATTTGTACACTTTTAAAATCGGCCAAATCGAATAACTTAAAAAATTTTAATTTTTTAAAAACCCAAACTGGTTAAAAAACCTTAAGATAAATTTTTTTTATCAATATTAAAAACCAAATTTTTGGTTTTAAGCAAAAACCCCAATTTATTTTACAGTCCAAGGATTAATTTTCTTATACAGAAAGCCCAAAAAAGGTATTGTTTTTGAAACCAGGATTTTTTTTTAATTTTTAAACTAATTTTTAAAAATTAAGGGTAAAGCCCAAAATTAAAGTTTAATTTTTTCAAAGTTATCAGGGGCCACCGATGATTAAACAAGAAATGTATTGTTTTAATTTATATTCCCTTTGGTTAATTCTTTTATTTTAAACGGTTGGGTAAAAATTTTTTTTAGGAAAAACAAAGAAAACGAAATTAAAGGATTTTTTTTAATAAATTAAAGATGCTAATTTTTTAATTTAATTTTTTAGGGTTTTGAAATGTAAAAAAAGGGCAAAATAGTGGGTTGCTTTTAATACTGAAATTTCTTTCCTTTTTGGTTCCAGTCCTTTGGGGTCAACTTACAATAGACGATTATATCTACAAATAATAATTTATAATTTTAACATTGACTTGTTAAATTTTAAATATCTTAATAATTTGGTAATCTAAGAATATATTATAACATATACTCCTTTATCTCTAAACAGGTTTGTAGATATTGAAAAAAAACTTAATTACTCAAACTAAAAAGTAAAATTTTGATTTTTTTTCCCGAATAAAAGGATTTATTTTTATAAGATGAAAAAAAAAATCGTTGAAATTTTACTCTTGAATATAAATTAGGTAAAACTATTCTCAAATAAATTCAGAGAAATTTATTGCATATGAGTAAAAAATTTTCCGGATATTTTGACAAAAAAAATTAACTTGCGACATGTTTGTTCCTCCCACTAACTTAATTGGTCGTGATCACTAAATTGTTGTCGGTGTTACTTTTGTCGAGTCTTGGCACCACTACAAGTTCTACGTGAAGAGGGACTAACGCATATTTAATAATTTGAAGCACATTGGCGTAGAATGAAAATTTAGAGAGAGGGGTGCCAATTCAAGGTGTTGTCCTCGTCACTTGAATGAGGTTAAAATTGTGAAGTTTGTCGTCAATAGATCTAGTCAATAAGAGAATATTCAATAGTAGTCCAGAGAATATTCAATAGTAGTCAAGAGAATATTTTGAATAGTAGTCAATAAGAGAATATTCAAATGTGATTTAAGAGGATTCACCCATGTCATGGGTTCAAAATATCAAAAAAAATTTTTTTTTCTAAAATTGTTTCCTTAACATGTCTAGAATACGGTGGTAAAGTGATTTTTTAAAAATTCGAAGTCGTTATAAAGAAGCAGGCACTGGAAGAGCAGCTGTTCGGAGCGCTAAGTGAAGATTTTCATTATTTTAAAGGGACTTGATACTTTAAACGCGTTTTTCAAACTTTCCTCCATCATACCTCAAGAACGGTTGACCGAATGACTTCAGATTTATAGGGTAGACTCAGCACATATAGACGCCAAATGGACTACGATAATTCCAAAATACAAAATATTTATATTTTTTACAACAAAAACATAACAAAAAACCCCCATGAAATTCGAAACTTTTTCTTGGAGTCTCCAAAAATCAATTTTTTGATAAAATTTTTTAAATTGAGTATAATCCATTTTGTGTATTTAAGCTTACAGATTAAAACGCCGTTGATGCTTTTTATTTCAGATAAGCCATTTAGCCGGAATTGTGGAGGAAGTGAGCACCTATTTTTTCTATACAGGTTTACTCAGAGCGTTATAACTATGTTGTATTGGATATTTTTAGCTAAACATTTATATACGTTCTCTTAAAATACATATAAATAAATGATAAAAGAACTTAAAGTTCTATCTTTTTACTGGTCGTCAAAAAAATTCCCTAAGAATGCTTAAAAAACAGGACGTCACATGGGTGAACCCCCTTAAGAAATATGTTACACAAATGACGGCAAGGCTTTACTTAAAATTCTGTTCTATTTGGTCCAATTCCTTCTTATCTTTGTTTTCATGTTAACTAAGGTAATACATAAATTCGCAGAATAAAAAAAAAGTATTTTATTTTTTAAATAAGTTTTGTTTTAATCTATCAAAAACTTTAAGGAAATATTACTTTAAAATAAAAAATAAAATATTACATGCAAAAATAAAGCATTACAATAAATTTTTGCGCATATTATTTAACTTAGTATATCTCCCGGAAAATATATTCCAGTTTAAAATTTTAACCATGACCCAATAATCTTTCTGGAGGCACTTATTACATAATTAGTCAAGGCCCTACGTTTATTTTTAACGACTCAGAATCGCTTCTCGAGAAGTTTAAGACACTATATAAATAATGTTTTCCTTCACGTTGTTAACTTAAAATCCTTCAATATACTCAATATCAACAAACTCTGTCACTTTTCAGTTGCAAGATGAATGAAGGCAAACGTTGGGTTATTTGCGTTTCTTGAGCAACCGAGAAATCATCCTGGGGAGGTATCAGTTCGTATCGATCCCTTGGGGTATGTATCAAACTCGAGTCAACGTGGGTGGTGCGCTTTGCAGAGTTCTCAAGATATTTAAGGAATGAGGGAGCTCCGATTTTTTTTCTTTCAAGAGTAAAGCTATGCAATAAATCACTGAAGAAGATATTTAATTTTGTGTGCGCTTAGGTTTTTAAGTTTTCGCGTGCCTCTACTATTTACTTTCTAGTTTTTTTATGGGGGGCGGGGGCTCGTTTAGAAAAAAAATCCTCTTGCATTTATCAATATGAATTTTCTTTATGAATCTGGATTATAACTAATATAATTCGTATAAATTAATTCACTCAAAACTCTTACGCCAACAAAAAATGGGATGTACCAGAATATTTCCGATTATTTTTGTGGAAACTGAGTAATGCTCCGTTTAGTGCAAGGATGTCAAACTCAAAGGTTGACTTGGGCCAAATAAATAAGGTTTAACTTAAGGTGCGCCGCAAAGAAAATCAAAATTCATAGAAACTTAGGTTAATTTCGAATAATGCATTGTAATAAACATATATAAAAGAACAAGAAAAATTTAATATGCACATCCTGACACTTGACATCTTTTCTCTGCTACTATCTTTCCTATCTCATGAGAAATTTTGATATTTTTTTATTATACATTATAGTGTGCCAAAATATAATGAACAGGCCTAAAAAATGCTGGTTGTAGGAAACATGAGGCTCGCGGGCTGCGAGTTTGACACCCCTGTCTAGTGTCTTTCAAGTGGTTGCGACAGCCTAGTGATCATGAGCTTGTGGCCAGCGTGACGTGAATTCGAACCCGAGTGTTACTGAAGATCCGCCATGTAGAGGGTCTGATACACGTTATAACTGTCGTGACACCCAAGCCCATTGTGAGGTGGTTTGGAGAGGGGGCACCACAAGTGTCGTCCGCTTTTTTTTACCTTGGTTCAAAATTAGGAAGTTTGTCTCCAATAGCTGTAATTGCTTTATACTGCAACGTTAATAAATGCACTCGCTCATACTAATGACTTTCAAATCTTTGTCGATGGCAGAAAAAATGAATATAACCAATGTGGAAGCGATGTCTTCACAATAATACCGTCTACCAGCTTTACTATTAAATTTAGAAATCCGGACCAGTGCTTCCTGCATTGCTTATAAAGACATCTGAATTTTGACCGCTATCCTATCTGCACTTAAATTGGTTTCGTATTGGTGACAGAACAACAGTCTGTACACCCTAATCTACGAAACTCTATCATGGCGTATCCCTTACAGTGTATCCCCTCGCATATCGTCTCAGGGGTCACCTTCTTTAAGGGGTTAACGTGGCTACAATAGGTACCCTTAATTTTTCTAGTTTTCCCCAAAAGTTTTAAATCTTTGGTACATAGGTGTTCGACGACCCCGGGTAAAGTATCCTTCTCTATTTTCGATCCATTTTTCATCCAAAGTTCTATGTCACCTCCAGACCCAAATTTGAATTTCAGAGGAGCAAGGGTCTTCACCATAAACATACAAATATAATCAATCCAATCACTAAGCATGTTATCTGATATTTGGGCTTTTAAAAAGGACTTTTAACGGTATTATGCCTCTTTTCTAGACTTTGGATTAAATTTTTCATTTTATGGGATTTTTGATAAACCATTTGGAGATCGAAAAGGGTAAAACGATAGGAATGTTATGTTTTGAGGTTATTTTATCAGAGAGTTCTAAATGGTCCATCAAAACTCTAAAATTTTAAAACAAGCTTCCCACTTGGAAAATACAATGTTTATAAAGCAAACCTAAAATTTTAAAACTCAGTTGAGGGATTTAAATGCTTGCCCTAAGTCTCCATTTGTCTACTTTTAATGGGAAAACTCATAAGATCTGAAGATATTTTGCCAGATAGAAGATTAACAACTAAAGAGAAATTAGAATTATAAACCCCTTTTGGGAAATAGAGATTACCTTTACAATCATAACCTTTTCTCAATTATAAATAATCACGATTCAGTTTGGTGATAAAATGTAAAGAAAAAAGGCAAGATAGGACAATTTTAATACTCAATTGAGAATTAAACGCTGCCCTAAGTCTCCATTGGCGTACTCTAAGTGGAAACTCGTAAGACTGCAGTGATGATTAGTATATAGTTATCCTTTGGAAATAGAATACATTACATCAGTACCTTTTCTCGAGGGAGTCTAAGATGGTTTGTTCTGTTGTGTGTTTCTCGATTATATATAACCACGTGATTAAGTTGTGGTGTTATGACAAGTAAAGAAGATAATTTTAGCTAAACATATTTAATAACAACTTTATTAAAATAGCTAACATATACCGAAAATATACTGCCATCTTTCCTGGCTACAAAACGTATGCCAACACTTGTTATCACATACATTCGGTATGTATCTCTGCGAGAGACTCAAATATCATTTCAGTTCCGACTCATTTCTCTTAAAAACTTGGTAGACGAGGTCATCTCAAGTCAAGTCCGTTTTACACTAAAAATTAAATTTATTTATATCTTGTTTATATTTATATAAACGATTTCGAGGAAAAAATGTAGATTCGTTAGAGGACGTATTAGTGATAGAACAGAATAAAATCAACAAAAGGTGAAAATCAAAATAAGAAAAGTCCCACAGATTTTCTGCTTTTAAATAGTTTATTTTATTTCTAAATCTCACGTTATTTTCTTTCTAATTTAAGGCACGTACCGTAAAGTTTATTGAAATAATTTATACACTTGTAAATATTTTAATATTATCCCCGAAAATATTTTAAGAAAATTCTTTTAAATTCTAATGATTAGTTTAAACCAGGGGTACTCATCCTTTTTTTCAGCTGGGCCGCATACATTGTATGTTAGTTATTTCGCGCGGGCCGCAACATGAGGATAAAGGGGAAGGGGGAGGAGGAGAAATGCCAGATACCAATTTAAGACCAAGATACCATTGGAAATTTAAGATGTGGGAAATTTATCAAAATATTGTAACTCCTTTCTGTTTTGCTTTTTTTAATTATTGTTTTTTGTATTTTTTATTTTTGTCACTAACAGTAAATTAGAAGCATTTAAGAAACTCTCCTTCACAATTTCAACATCAAAAAGCGGCTTCATATGATTACCAATAATATAACAAACTTCATAGTATATGACTTCGTTACCGCTGCGATATTACCACTGACAAAGAACTTTTTTCCTGTTGCAAAGATTATTCAAGAAAGCCTATTCATCGTCTCTTGATAGAGATCTTTGAGAAGAAGTGTCATTGAATGATTCCTGTTTATTGGTATTTTTTAAATACAGCCCTTTCGTGACAAATCAAACAATTACTGATCCATGTTTGTTTATCACTACAAAATAGTCGACCTCCCAATCGTCTTGAAATAATATACTTTCTTTGAATGTTTATCGCTTGCAAGATATGAAAGATGGTTAAAAATTAGTTCCACTCATAAAATGGTCGCTACTCCACTGTTGTCTGATATCACTAACCGTAACCGTTCCAAATAGAAAAAAAATATCAATTCATACCCGTACGACACCGACACCAGAAAGCAAAATTGATGTATTTGATTTCTTGGCAATGAATTTCCCACCAAATATTTAATATGTAAGTGAATTTCTCAAAGCAATGGGCCACTTAAAAAGGCTCGGTGGGCCGCAGGTTGAGTATCGCTGGTTTAAACTGTTGATTCATAAGTAACTGTTTTTTAAACTAAAATATTACACTAATTATTCTGAATGCAATAGTCATTCGGAAACATGATTTTTTCCCCGTTAGGAAATGTCATACAGAAAGAGAGAGAGAGTACACTATATTATTCAACATATTCTTCTGCATTTATTATTATTAGCGGGACACATAAAAATATTCACGAATATTTCCTATTATACAGAAAAAAATTACTATGTTTTGAAATAAGTTTTGAAAAAATGTTTTTGAAAATAGAATTTACATATCAATAAATTATTTTTTCATTAACATAATGACGATATGCGAAAGCTGAAACAAAAAATAACTGTTCAAAAAAGTGTGAATTCTTTCTGCATTTATAAAGTCACAAAAGTAATTCGAAGTTTTTCCAAAATAATTTAGATAATATATGCTTTTAAGTAACTAATATTCGTATTTTATAAAGAGTATCAACAAATTAAAATCACAGTATCACTCTTTCACCTGTTAATGTATTTTTCTTTAGAGAAGTAGCTTTTAATAAGTTTTCAGGCATAACATAAAAACTAAAAGAAAGATGAAAAAAATCCTATTATTTTATTTTATTTCAAAGGAACTTATGAAACAAATTAATTTTTCGTTCACCATTCTTATACTTTTTTAAAAAATTCCTACTTGAAAAATAGTGGTTTTCAATAATTTTGTTTTCCTTATTTGACATAAAAGAGCTTAAATATTTTATGTTTGGTATTTTTCTTGATGATATAAGAGATTCTGATATTTTCATAACTTCCAATTCTCTAATAATCGAGAAATTTTCCTCAAATTTTGATTCCTTATTTCATAGCGCCATCTAGTAATAAATTTTATAATCGAAAGAAGAATACGGTAACAGCCCCTAGATTTACTCAAATTTTATTTACGTTTTTGAAGAAGTAATTGTTTTCTAAGTTTTCTATAAAAGTTACTTACAAGATTCTATTCTACTTATGAATAATGAAAAGTATGACAGACTAAAAATATGGAAAATGTTTAATTATAACAATTTTTTTTCTTTAAAAAACCATGCCTTACTTAAGTGTATTAAAAAATAGACTTTAATTTTGTGATTGAAATTTTTAGTGGTCAAAAAAGAAAAAGAAAAAAAATTAAAGTTCCAAGTACTTTTAGAAAATTAAAATTTTAATCTTCATTTATTTTTTTAAAAAATTATCTTTTGCGATTTTAAGAATTTCTTTCTTACGATAGTCTTTGTGGCTTAATTTCCTATAGTATACCTATACGATTCTATACGATCATTGTTTTTATTTCCAGAATTTTTATCAAAATATCATTTGTACAGTTTTGGTATACTTAAAAAAAAATGAAAATTTTTTGTATTTTTATTAATTTTTTTTAGATTTTTACTTAACGTAATTACTTTTAGTTGTTAGGACTTAAATATTTGTGGAACATTTTCTTTAATTGATTTTTTCTATTAGTTTAAAAAAATATTTGTTCGTCAGAAAATGCCTCGAGCCTTAATCAAGCTATCGATTAAGATAATTTTTAGGATACCGTTCTTCCCGGAGTCAAAATATGAGGGTGTGTTGGAGTCCATTGTAAACAAGTAATATAAAAAAAATTTAAGTCAATTCTAACTTAGATCAACAAAGAAAATTTTTATTTTAGTTACTTTTTATTAAATGATTAAAATTGATATAAATATGTATATACATGTCACAGAATCTCTCACAATATTAAGTTACAATTAATTTTTATTATCATTAAAGTATCGTATTTTCATCCAAAACAATCGTGTGTATAAAATTTCAGTTCAACTGAATGCTTTAAAACTTGAGAAAAAAAAATCTTTTAAAATTTTGTCCGAAGTCGCTAAAAAGGAAGCCAACATGACTCTGCATCTGTAATTCTTAGTTTCAATCAATTAATTTTAATTAATTATAATTAAATTATCGTATTGTTGCCCAAAACAATCGTGTATAGATAATTTCAGCTCAAATTTTAGTTCACTTGCAATTTTGTATAAAACTTAATGTTTTCGACTAATAAAATTAATATATCGGAATTGTATTTTTTTAGGATACCTTAACTTCTTCTTAATGGAATGACATAATCAATTTTTAAAGCATAGTATAACTATTATTTTTTAAAAATAAAAAAAAAACTACTAAAAAATTATGCAACAAAAGTTTTTGTATACTTAAAAAATATCTCAATACAGCTTTTAATATTGTATTGGTTTCTTACTTAAGTACTTAGAAAGATATCTTTTAGGGTCTACAGTAACTTTTAAACGTCTTGGTATAGATTTCATCAGCTTTTTGTAATTTCTGCATCAATGTTTCTCCCTTTTTTGTGATTAATGTTTTTACTTCACATTTTGTTTTTATGTATCATGTGATTTCTTTTTTTTTAATCAAATTCTCCCCCAAAAGTTCTACTCGGTTTAAATCAGGTGATTTAGGAGATGTTTTTAGAAGTTGAGGGCAGTTTTAAAGACCCCAGCGGCATACATTAAGAGCAGTGCGTTCGGCGTCATTATCTTACTAATAAATGAAGTCGTCTATAATATTCAAATTTTAGGGAAATTTTTTCAAATTGTTCTTTAAAATATTTAAATAGAGCTCATTATTTACAATACCATCAAAAAATACCAAATTACCTTATCCTGAAGCCGATTGACACCCATACACGAGAACACCTCCCCCTCCATGCTTCAGTGTTCCTACTAGATTTTTTTCTTCTTGGGATTAAGTTTCTAAAAACTCAACATTGACAGCAAATTAGTTGAGATGACAGAAAATTTAACATTTTTTAGTTCGAAGGTGTATAATAATATGTAGAGAAAAAAAATGAGGAACATAATCCTAAGAATTTAGTTGAAACAAGAATACCTCCACGTCCATGCTGCAGCATGGAGATTAAGGTATTTTTGCGTAGAGGTTTAAATCGGCTTCAAGATTTGGTAATTTGATATTTTTGATAGTATTGTGAATCATGAGCTGTATTTAAATATTTTAAAAAATAATTTGAAAATATCCGCCCAAAATTTGGATATTGGATACGAGTTAATTTTTTAAAACATAATGACACCAAACTCACTGCTCTTAATATATGCCTATGTGGTATCTCTATAAATGTCCCAAAATTCTGAAAACATTTCCTAAATCACCTGATTTACGTCTAATAGAACATATTTAATGAGAATCTGATTTAAATAAAGAAAAATTTGACACATAAAAATCAAATGTGAAGTAAAAACAATAATCACAGAAGAAGGGAGGAACATTGATGTAGAAATTACAAAAGCTGGTGAAATCCATACTAAGAAGTTTAAAAGTTATTGTGGTTACTAAAAAATATCTTATTTACTAAACTGAGAAACAAATACAATATTTAAAGCTATGTTGAGATGTTTTTTTAAGTGTACGAAACTTTTGTGACGTAATTTTTTTGTAGTTTTATTATTAATTTTCTAAATTATAGTTATGCTATGTTTTAAAAATGATAATGTTATTCCAGTAAGAACAGGTTGCAGATATTATAAAAAATTACAACTCTCCGATATATTAATTTTTATAAGTCAAAAGTATTATATTTTACAGAAAATTGTAAGTGTACGAACACTTTTGAGAGAGATAGCCACTGTATATAGTTTAAGCTCTAACAAAAGTAAGATGTGTAGTATCCCTTAATATATAATAAAATAATTCTAGAGATATGTTTGCGCAGTATAATATGCAATTATAAATAAACTTATTTCTTATTTATATATAGGACTAAATGAAAGGTATAATAATAGGAATGAAATGCCCAGAATGGTTTAAAAATAACATTAAGCATGTACAAATTTAAAAATTACTAATTACGTTCCGCTTAAAATTATTCATTCTTTTCAACGCGTATTAACAGCTTTCTCATCTACATTATTAAAATGTCCATTGAAATTTCTCATAAGAGAATGGCTGACTCTGGGGAAATTAGTAGATTAAAATGGTTTCTGGTGTTTTGAATAAAGAAACACACTTATGTTCCAAAAGTATTCAGTAATCGAATAATTGTTAAAAGTTCGAAACATTAAGATTTTTCGAGCTTTTAACAATTTTAACATTTTAGAAATTCAAGAAAATGTGATAAGATGATAAATAAATATTCATTTTTATACGTTTTCTGAAATTCATTATTAGAACTAATACTTCAGAGTTTTATTGAAATGTTTACATTCCTTAAGTCAGTGCTTCTCAAACTTTCAATACTTGCGACCCAATATTCAATCATAATTTTCATCGGTCCCCTCTATACAATAACAATGAATTGAATTAGATAATATGATGCTTTGACGCTAAATCTATAACATGACTTTAACCTTTTAAGTGCCACCGGCGTATATAAACGTTTCACTCAGCCGATGCGTAAATTGCGCTGGGCGTATTTCTACGTCTTTCCGAAGTACGATCTTTTTTGTTCACTGCTATCTATAAAATTATTCCGAAGGCTTTGGAATACAATAAAATGAATTTCACAGTGCTTGCGAAGGATTTACTTATTTCAGGCGATTTTCTTATTTATTCCCTCTGTCTCCTCCTCCCCAATACATTACATACTTTTGCATACATGCAAAACGGTGGTATTAAATCGGTAGTTAAGGGATTAATTATAAACTGTTCACACAAAATTATCAAGATAAGTGTTAATGTTTGTATATAATTTTATATATGAAAAGCCCGTGGAGTCACTGGTAATTATTAAACTTATTCTTAACTTAGTATAGTTAAATTAATAATCAAAAACATTGTGCAGTACTGATACATTTATAAGTGTATTACATCGGTGTAAATGTTTTTTAAATTTTTATTAAGTCAGAATGTATTTTGCTTATTTACTTTCAGTAAATTAATAGTTTTTAAAATTATCTTTTGTTTTCAACTTTTCAATAAGCTCGCGCCCCCCTCCTAGGGATATCACGCCCCCTAAGGGGCACCCCACAGTTTGAGAAACGCTGCTTTAAGTTTAAATGCACAATAGATATATATTAAAATCTTGCCCTTGCTTATAGCAAACACTATCCTATAAAGAAAAACGATCTATCTGTTTCTTCGTGTTTTTTATTAGAATACTTTATATTTGTTTTTTAAGGCATGGCTAACTGCATGAAAAAAAGGGACAAAGAATGTCCGTGTAACAAGAAACTCGTAAAAATCGCAATATCTTCAAACGCGTTTCGCAGCGTAAAATGCATTTGACAAAATAATCCGGAAGTTTTGAAAAGCATCTCGGCAGACCCGGACAGTGAGTAAAAGTAAGTCAAACGTCTCATCTTTCCCTGACTCTAAGCAAACGACCGAATGATACAGTGGTGCAGAAACATCGCTGACAGGGAGTCATTAACGCGACTATTTCTATCGGGTGATATTTATTCACGGAAAAATACACTTGACATCCGTTATATATTTAGATGCGTTCTCACCGCATGCATTATGAGAATTCCCGACACTTTCATTTTACTGTTCTGTGTTCGTCTTTTTTAAAATACTATTCGAATAAACAGATTTAATTGGGATCGATACTGTTTTGGACCAGGAATGGTGATCGTAAGCACTTTCAAAACATCAGGGTCAGATTACACAGAGTTTACTTGATGACAATCAACTAATCCAGGATATTGCCTGTAAACAAATATGCTTACTCTGCTATTATTAAGAATTTTTGTAAAAAAATATCGCAAAAAAACAGACAATCGTTTTTCTATATTTTTATAATGTTATGTTTACGAGTATATAGCTTATAAAATTACATATCATTTAATGTCATAAATGTGAAGGAAATAAACATTTCTTTCAGTACAGTCAAGGTAGTAATTTTTTGAAAAGATGTCAGGAATGCACTATCTGGAAGAAAATATCCAGACACCAAGTGATAAAAATTTGGAGAATTCTAAGGTATATTTTCACATGATATTGGTCCCCTTTTTGCATTGATAACAGCCTGCATACTTCTGTAGAGACTTTCCATCAGCTTTTCATAGGATTGACTTCCAGGCGTCCATCACAGTTGAAGTCTGAGTCGGAAGTTAGGATAGTCGATTTGTCTGGCTACATAATCTGTGTTTTAATTCCTCACAAAGGTGTTCAATGGTATTTCAATCAGAGAATGTAAAATATCTGAGAATGCTAGAACAGTTTTGTAACACTTAATTCTTCAAGCCATGACTGCAAGAGTCTCGATGTGGGAATGGAGAAGTTATCCTGCTGGAAGAGAAATTGGCCTTTCCCGAAATATTGCCAAAAGTTGGGACAGCAACATTGTCCAGGACGTCTACATAATCTTAGAGTTCATGCTTCCTACCACTGGAACAAAAGGATTAGGACAAACCAAGAAAAACACCTCCACACCATGATGCTCCCACCACCAAATTTTACAGTCGGCCCAATACAGAACACTCAACGCGCATCCGCCAAACCCAGACCGTTCATCGGACTGTCAGATTGTAAAGCAGGATTCATCACTCCAAAAGAACAATTTTCCTCATGTCCATTGTCCAATGGCATCAGCTTTGCACCATTGCATTCAACACTTCGCGTTCTGGGGAGTGATGTTCGGGTTGTGAGCGGCTGCACGACTATGGAATCCCAGATTTTTTAACTCACGCCGAACAGTTCTGCTGTTAGTACTACCGCTTGATGAACTTTGGAACATTTGAACCAACGAGGACTTAGATTTTGTTTCATATTACCCTTTTCAAAGTTCTGCGGCTGCATGCAATAATTTTTTTTGACCTTCCACTTCGTTTTCTGCAGTTTCACTGCCTCGACGTTTCTACTTAACAATTGCATCACTTACAGTGGATTCTGGCTTCTACAGAATATCAGAAATTTCACAACCTGATTTCCCACAAAAGTGGTATCCCTCTATAATGCAACAATCAAAGTCAGTAAGCTCATTTGATTTACTCATTGTCTCACAAATGCATAAATATGACCTTGATAAAGAATTACCAACACTTTTATAGCTTTCAGTTATGCATCAAATCTGTCATCTGCCAGATCCACTTCTTAAGGGGGAAGTATGGATTCTTTAGGCCAGCGGGGAGGGATATTCTAGATCTGTGATTATCATTCATATATAATCTGAGTAGAAAATTTAAGGGGAAAAACCAGAAAAGAATTTCCAAATCAAGGCTGCTGATAAAATCACATCAAAAATGTTTTATTTTGACGACGAAATACATTTTCAAATATCTCTAAATGTCTGAACAGTTTCTACTTTTTCTATCGTTTCCAGACCATGTTCTAAAGTAAATAAGGACATTGGTAGTTTTATAAACAATAATATTTTTATATGGAACTCTAACCAAGAAATTCCTTCAATTATACTTAACGAATGCTGATTTTTTTGTTAAGTTTTTTGTTTTGTTTTAATAGATCTTTCCTTATTGATGTTTCTTTTGTAAAAAATAATGAATAAATAATAATAAAATGGAAAGTTAGTAAAAATAACATGAATCTTTTCACAAATTCTATTACATTATAGATTGCTCTAGTAAACTATAATATGTGCGACTATAAGAAAAATATATCGATTCATATCCGGAAAAGAATACTACATACTTGGGAGCCAAATGTAACAGCAAATAAGTTCATGCATTAATGGATATCTTTGGTAGTGATTCATTGATAAAAGTAGTCCAATATATTTTGAAGTATCGTGGTACATTAATAAAATTTGCCCCACATTTAGAGTTGTGTACAGTTCCTGATATGAACATTTCCTGACAGTATAACAAAAAAAATTGTTTAAAACATAATGTTACAATTTAAAGAAGTACGTATAATTCATTGAATGAATTCTGTTAATTGAATGAATTCACGAGACTTTATATTATTCCGATCTCAACTTATCGAACACATTTAGTTAGAAAAGTATAGTCATTCGTATTTCACCTAAATCATGAACAACTGTTCTTTCTCGGCGCAATCTTACGAACTTGTTCTCAAATATATTTTATCATATAAATATGCCAGTTTAAACGAAATATTCTGCGTAGATTTTGAAAACAAAAGAGGATATAAGACACAAAAACAAATTTTGTTGTTTAGTTCGTTAATACAAAATTTCAAAACCTACTTCTGTAGAAAAGATGTTATCTGGTACATAAACTAAAGGGAAAATAAAATAAAAAGTTAATATTTAAGTACTGTCACAAGTGGAATGAAGCTTAATTTTAGCTTTTTTATAGAAAAAAGTCAAAGAAAAACAGGTATTGTAATACTTTTTCACAATTATTGCTATGAAAGGACACCCACTAAATAGTTATAAGAAAAAAAAAATACCTTTCACAGCTTTATTAGTATTAAATTTTCAAGAAAACCTACTGTCGAAATAACAGAGTATGATAAAACAGAAGATAAAGAAAATAATATAATTTTTTGAGTCTAAAACCATCTTAACAAAATTAAGTCACTTTCCATTTTTTTTTTCGGAAATTCAACCCCTTTGTAGCAATAGTAAATTTTGAATTTTTTTAAAATTATTTTTCTTTAATTTACATAATATAAAACATCATTTCCTCAGAAGTAGGTTCCGATTAATATTAATTTTTTTCTAGGTATAACCGTAATCCACCCCAATGCTTAACATATTTTTATATTGTGTCTTTCTTATTAAAAATATTTTTGAAAAAGAACTGTAGCTCTCAGGAGATCCATTTTTAGTTTCTAAAGTGTTCTAGCAAGGAAACTATCTCTCTTTTACTGTCGTCTTTAAATCACCCCTTCCGTTTATTTGGATTCAAAGAGTGATGTGTGTTCTCTCTTTTTCTCCCCTCTTGTTTGCAAACTTCAAGTCACTAGGGAATAAGCTTCCGAAACCTTATTGGATAGATTATTTTTGTTTATACTGTATTCTCTCAGTTTCAATTCTATTTTCATTCTCTCATTTCTATTTTTATTTTTGATTCTTTTCCAAATCTATTTTCATTGTTTTGTTTCTGTGTTTGTTTCATACATTCATTTATTTTATTAAACTGAGACAAAAACTTTCTACTGCTGCTAGGATATTTTATTATTCGGAGAAATTCGATGGATTTTATGTTTTTTCTCATAGTGTACTGGGCTGTTCTGAATTATTCCATGGTTTATAAGATAATTTTGAAAACCATTTTTTTGGGGGCATTTTTGAATAACAAGTTATGAATGTGATAAAACAAATCCGTGTTACTATATATTTATATATATATATGCTAATTAAAATTTAAAAGTTGTGATAATTCAATAAAAAAGTAATTGAAAAATATTTTCGAAGTTATGTTTTGAATGCAGCTGTATTCGGTTTCCACTGCAGCTGCACAAATCGAAATCAGCTGTTCTGAATCCAAGACATTTTTTCCGTCGGCAAGAGTTACGGTGAAAGCTTCAAATCGGAAGTGTCGAATGAAAAAAAAAATAATAATAAAAGCAACTCGTATTTGTCACAACGTCAGGTTATTTTTAGCGAAGAGAACACATTGCTTTTCCCTACCTCCCTGCTGCACAGAGCTGCCCTGTATTTCTCTTATCGCCGTTGGCATTTAGAAAAGAACGTGATTCAGCGCCGTCTTGTGGACGCCAAATGCACTTCATCAAGGCGGTTGTAAAAAAATTCAAAAAAAAGAAAAATGTTATAATATATTTTGTGGAACTTGGGTCGCGTCAAAAATCAGTGTTTCAATGATAACACGTCGTTTGGAATGTGTTTTCTGTCTCGTATCTTATTTTCGTGACAGGCTTATTAAAATAATGATCACTTTTTGTTTGTACCACGCGATACATTAATACTTGAAGAAATTCGTTCTACAAATCATTTACATAATAGAAAAAGAGTGTAATGTGTTGTATCTATAGCGCCTAAAACAAATGCGGCTCGGAGTTTGTTTAATTTTTTTTTTTTAGAGTGTCTAAGAGTGTATTAGAATGTTTTGATTCTGGTGAATTTTATAGCTTTTGAAGTGTTCCCATTCGTTCAATTTTTAGCAATTAGGTCAAATTATTCACAGAAAGAAAGCTTATAATAATGCTATTATTAATAAAATTATTTGTAAAAGCTTTTGTATGTTTTTATACTTTTAGGATAAATAACATTTTGTAATAGGGAAAAAATTATGATTATTTTCTTTAACGTTTTCAAAAACAACATTTTAATGGGAACCTAAAATACGAATTTCTTATTTACAGGGCTTATTTTAATAGAACTGCGAAATCTTTAAAAACCCTCCGAATGCCAATTTAGTTTCAATGAGGGTCTACGAAAACAAATTATCCAAAAATTCTGAAGCTCCTCAAAATTTTTAGAAAAATATTTGTGGGAGAAATGTAAATGCTTTCAAAAATTTAACTGGCATTTTTGAAAACCTTTACATTTCTCTTTGAACACTATCAAAATAAGTAGAGGTATAGAATGTTATGCGATAAATAATGTTAGACCTCTAAAAGGTTTTAAAGTTCCCTATATTTTTGGGTACTTGATTGTTGATGGGGTTTACCTGTTTTTTAAATACATTATAAAATTAGCATTTATTAATAATGAAACAAATATATCTAAAGAGAATAGCATGGAACTATTGAGAAATAAACAAGACGAGTAAGTTGACGTTTAATAAAACAACCGCTTGTTGTTTTATTAATAAAACAATGTGTAATTTATTAGTTTATTAATAAAAGAAATATAAGAGCTTTTGGCGATGAATTTCAGTCCCAGTGAAGTATTAAAAATACCTGAACTGAATTTTCATACAAAAGGATATCGAGTCAAGAAAGATTTAATATATTCTGACATGCCACAAACCATGGAATACTTCCTAAAATCGTGTTAACTTTTTTGTCCTGTAAAGTGCAGTAATTTTACGTGACATTGACTCAAATCTCCACGGAAGTCTTCTGAAGAAATATTCAACAATGCTGCCTCTGCTGCTGTCCATAACTGCGAAAGTACTCCCGTACAGAATTTTGTGTATAAGTTGACCTTTCACAAAAGTGACACAGTCGTGTCTCCTATATGTTTGATTGTATTCATGTCTGTCAATCGAACTTGCCAAATCATTCGTTTAAATTGTCCAGAATGTACATCATACTAATCCCGAATGATTTTAGCCTATTTTCTAAAACTGCGAATGGGGGTCAAGTAACTGAGCATAAAAATTTCCATTCAATTATTACTTCATTTAGACCAGAAGGTACAGTATATGCCAGGGATGGCGAACCAATGGCACGCGTGCCATTCATGGCATGCAACTCAATATTTTGGGCGCGCCAACAATCAAAGAGGTTTGTATTTTACTTAGTTCAAAGTAACAAATTTTACTAACAGACACGAGTGATTGGACGTAGTGCACGAGATGGCGAGGAGCACACTCGTTTGTTATTGTCTTACAGTTCTAACATAAACTATTTTTCATCTAATTTACAACAGCAGAAGTGGCCGAGGTAGCCTATTGGTCAAGGTATCGTATCGGATCGAGGCTGGCTTGTCTCGAGTTCGAGCCCAGTACCGCTAAAGACCTGCCGTGTAGGAAAGCGGTGCGCGTTAAAACTGTCCAGAGTTCAAACGTCTTCCCATTGGGGTGGTGTGGTAGTTAAGAGAGGGGGGGGGGTGAAACTTGACCATGATTCAAAATTACGAGGTTCGTCGCTGAAAGTCCTCGTGTAGCTGAACAGTACGACGTTAATATTCACTCATTTACAACAACAGAAGTTATACTAATGCCACTTATAAATTCGAATTACATGTTTAACTAAGGCATCTACAACAACACAGTACAAAATATATTTTTACGAAGTAAATAAAAAGTTTTGAGTTGTTCGTATGAAGTTTTATTATTTTCCCCAAAATAATATGTCAGAATTATTAGACGGCATGTCTATACCTCGTTAAACGTTTCTATGAAAACAAAATGGCACGTTGATCCATAAAGGTTCGCAACCCCTAGTCTATGCTATGTGAGAACAGCCCACACCATAATAGAGCGACCATCAGCTTACACAGGGAACTTGAATACTTGAGTCCATAACCTCGTGAGATCTTCAGCCCACTCTAACCCTACCATTAGTTCTTATCAATTGGAATTGTGGCTCTTCAAGCAAAGCAATATTTTTCAATCATCTAGGACCCAACCAATATGTTCACAAACCCATAAGTGGTACTGTAGCTCAGGTACTCTGTCTTTTGCTACTGTATCCCATCGGCTTGAAATTTCGTTGTATTGTCAACGTGGGCATGTCTGCCTTACGGTCCACATTGATTGTGATTATTATTCAACGCAGTTCCTTTTTTTTTTTTTTTGGTAATACTGACTACGCAGACGTCGTAGATCTAGGTCATTAAATAGATGCAATCGAATAGTGCCTAGTCGATGATATGAGAAAATGCCTGAAATTATATGTTTTCGGCATACGAATCTGTATATAGAAATGTTGAATTTCTGAATAATATCTGAAATACAATCATAAAAATATATCTAGTAGTTCCAAAAGTAGCATTCTGCATTTAAAGTCTATTAATTACTTTTATATACCCATAATCATGTCAGAAAACTTTTCTTAATGAATCATTTGAGCACAAATATTTTTCTGACAATGCACACTGCCCTTATATAGATTTTTATGAAATCTGGCTGCTCTTATGTTGCTATCTCATAACTTTAGGCATCAAACCTCTGAAGTACAATCTATAGATTAGAGTTCGTTTTTCTACTAATCAGGCTACAATGAATCTAATACGGCTAAGCATTTAAAAATATACATCAACCATAGCTAGAAATAAATAAATAAATATATATTAATAAAAGTCACCAAAAAGACAAATAAATTTGCCAAAAAAATGTAACTCTAGAGAAAAACGCTACAGACAGTCTCACGTTTTGCAAAAAGAAATACAATTTTCCTCATTAATGATTAATTTATTGTTTGACTAGCTGGTATACCCGTTCTTCGCACGGGTGAATTGAAAAATTAAACAATGCAGATTGAAAGATAAATAAGTTTTTAATGAGATAATTTTACGTTAATTGCAAATTAAACAAAAAAAAAAAGCTATTTGCATATCTCAGCTGAACAAAAAAAAACATGTTTGTTAAATTTTAAGTCTGTAGATGTAATAGCTGATAAAAGGGATTTTTTATTTATTTATAACTCACCATAACTCTCTTGTCGGTCGATTTTTGAAAACACCTTCCTAAGCTGATGTCTGCTCAGCAAAAGTAACACATTGTTACACATTTTGTGTAATAAACTCTTAAAATAGGGTGAATAATTTACATCTAGAAGTGTAATACGTTAATATGACTTTCTGCTGCATTTATTTTATGTTAAAATCTTGCCACACCACCTCTCCCTTCGAAATCTAGTTTTATTCTGAAAT
Source organism: Trichonephila inaurata madagascariensis (assembly GCA_019973955.1). Taxonomy (NCBI): domain Eukaryota; kingdom Metazoa; phylum Arthropoda; class Arachnida; order Araneae; family Nephilidae; genus Trichonephila; species Trichonephila inaurata. The sequence continues at coordinate 24,374 of BMAV01007102.1, forward strand.
AAAAAAAATAGTGATTACTCTGATCAAAGGAATAAATTAAAAGCGAGAGCTCTCTGACGCATGGTGTAGGCAAAACAAAAAGAGAAAGTTTTGCTTCACTCATAAGAGATCCATATATATGCTGGCAGAATGGGAGAATTTTTTCCTACTTACTTGACAATTATCGTTATGTTTTGGTCACTTCACACAATATCATTATAAATTACAGCCTATGTATTATTCTGATGTATAATCTATATTATTGTAAAGTTTCATTAAAATCCATTCAGTTGTTTTTGCGTGAAAGAATAACAAACATCCATACATACAAACTTTCGCATAATATTAGTAGGGACTATTAACGTCGCATTTCGAAACTACTCTAAAACTTTTCATTATTAGTCCTGCTGAATTATGAAATTAAATATTGTACACCTTAAATCTTTTGTGATAGATTAGTACATAGAGTATCAAATAGATCTGAATCTGATTAAATATTTACAACAGTTCAGTTATCAAACTGAAATTGATAAATTTAAAATATGCGGAAAAAAATAATTACATTAAAATTAGTAATTGTTGAAAAAATAAAAGGTTCAGTTTCGTAATGAAACTTGCATCTTTTTTCCATTTAAAAATAGCATTATTATAATTAGAGGAGTTCCTGTATATTTTTTATGTAAACAGTGAACGTCTTTTACCCAACCTTTTTTCCCGGGAAGGTTTTTTTCCCAACTACATGTACTGTATATGAATAGTTTTCGGGGGCCAATGCTTAACAGTTGTTTCGTGTGGGGCCAAAATTGCTGGAAAACCCAAGCGGGGGCATTTGGAGAATTTTTGTGGTTTTTTTAAAATTGCGGGAAAAAATTTTTTTTTTGGGGGAATGGATGAAAAATTTTTTTTTATTTCTTGTTTTAGGTTTTTTTGTTGAAAAAAGGAAAAAAAATTTTAAAATAAGGGCGGGGTTTTTTACGTAAAAAAATATTTTCCATTAAAAAAAAAAATTTTTTTTTTTTTATTTTTTTATTATTACAAAAAAAAATTTTTAAAGTTTTTTTAAAAAAAAGGGCCCCCAAAAATTTTTAAATTTTTTTTTTTTTAAAAAAAAAATTTTTTTTGGTTTTTTTTAATTTCCCCTTTTTTTCCCTTTTTTTTAAAATTTTTTTTTTTTAAAATTTTTTGGGAAAATTTTTTTTGAAAAAAAACCCTTTTTTTTTTTTTTTTTCATTTTTAAAATTTTTTTTTAAATTTTTTTTTCCCTTTTAAAAAATTTTTTAAAAACTTTTGTTTTTTACATTTTCCCTTTTTAAAAATTTTTTTAAAATTTTTTTTTTTAAACATTTTAAATTTTAAATTTTTTTTGGAAAACTTTTTTGGTTTATGATTGAAATTTTGGGGGTTTTTGGAAATTTT
>BMAV01007103.1:0-24230 GCA_019973955.1 Trichonephila inaurata madagascariensis
CATACATATGACAGAATCACAACATTAAGAGGTAATTAATTTTTATTAATTATCCTTGAAGTATCGTATTGTCATCCAAAAACAATCGTATATATAAAATTTCAGTTCAACTGAATGCTTTAAAAAGTGAGAAAAAAATCTTTTAAAGTTTTGACTCAAGTCTCTAAAAATGAAACCAACGTGGCTGTATCTGTAATAGTGCAAAGAAATAGTGTATAGAAAATTTCAGCTCAAATGAGCTCTTTAAAATGTGAGAAAAATTTCAGCTCTTTAAAGTGTGAGAGAAAAACCTTTTCAAGTTTTGACGAACGCACACACGCACGCACACACACAAGTCGCCAAAATAGTCGCTAAGTCACCAAAAATGAGGCTAACGTGGCTGTATTTGTAATTCTTTAAATAATTAGTTTTAATCAATTAATTTTTATTAATTATAATTAAATTGCTGTATTGTCATCCAAAATAATCATGTCTATAAAATTTCAGCTCAATTGAGTGCTTTAAAATGCATTTTATTAACGATTGAAAATTCCACCAAGATAAATAAATAAATAAATATATAGAGAGTGTGAGCTAATAGTAAGAAATGAAAAAGAAACTGTTAAGGGATTAAGCTCCTTTATAAAATTTTTTACCATTTGATACCGAAGAATACAAGTCACTGAACAATTACTTAAGCAAGAAGTCAGTGCTATATCAACAATTATCCACGATCTTATGTTATGGGCGTGAAATTTCCGTTACACGCATTAATATTGAAATAAAAAGTCTGAGTATAAATAACGGTGCACGATTTTTCTGGAAACATTTCTTGAGGATGATTCGTCATGTGACTCAGTTATGACTTTTCGTGCATAATTGACATTGAATCATTCGTGGCGCACATAATGATATTTGTCCCTGCAGCAAGTCATTGCATTCTGTGCGCAAAAGCAATTTTTGGAAGGTGTCCGGCATCTGCTGATATACAAATATTTATTTCACGCTCTTTCTGCTCATTCGCCAATAGAAACGTGAAAGAAGGAATATTGGATAAAAACGTTTTTTGTCCCTCAAGAAAGAAGAAATAATCATTTTTTGGTGAAGTGCAGTTCAAAAATTGCAAGAAAGTTTTCGTTTGTTTCTCGCATCATTCATTTTCAAGTAAGTAAATAACTTTAAAAATGCTTTAAAAAAATTAGTTGATTAAAAAAATTTTTTTTTTCTTTCCCAAAAATTATAAAAAAATTTTTGTTTTCAATTCTTAAATACAAATGTAGCTTAAGACAAAAAAATACTACACTGTGAATGAAAACAAAGTAACTAAATCAATTATAACTCTTCTTTTATGAATCGTGAAATACTTATTATGTATATATAAACTATGGAATCCCTACTACGTATTATGACTACTTTCGGAACCATGATTTTAAAAAAGGGTATAAGCGAATAATTTGTTTGATATTTAATGTCAGGTGAACTAGAACATACATATAAAGTTGCAGGAAGGAAAATTATTTAAATGCAATATTTTTAGACAAAAAAATGAAAAAAGAATGACATGTTTTTAAAACATTCTCCTTTTGTGAAAAATACTTCTATAATAATAATATTTTGCCTATATATAGCTAGGATTTCTACGATATATAGAGCTTGAACTAAGATTTTTGAGAGAAAAATTCCCATAATTTTCAAATCACTAATAATTGAAATAATAACGGATGTTTTTTGCTAAAATTTCTTCTACCTGATGTATTAAAATATATAAATACATCCAATTCTAAATTTTATAATTTAAAAATCCTCTCTAGTTCAAGTTCTGAAAAAATGTCTTAGCTATTTACGGTGGGAGTCAAAAGCGTTCGTACACTTACAATTTCCTACAAAATTTAATGTTTTCGACTAATAAAACTTAATATATTGGAATTGTAATTTTTTATAATATCTGCAACTTGTTATTCGAACAATATAATAAATTTTTAGAACATAATCTCACTATTACTTTGAAAAGTTAATACTAAAAAAACTGCTAAAAAATTACGTGATAAAAGTCTTCGTACACTTAAAACAAATCTCAATGTAGCTTTAAATAGTATAGTCGGATATTTTTTCGCGTCCACAACAACTTTTAAACGTCTTGGTAAAGATTTCAGTATTTTTTTTGTAATTTCTACACCGATATTCTTTCTCTGTTTTGTGATTATTGTTTTTACTTCATTTTTTGTTTTTATAATGTCATGTTTTCTTTTTTTAAATTCAAATTCTCACCGAATATGTTCTACTATTACTACTATGTTAGTAAATAATTTGTTTGTTTGTTTATTATTTTCCATCGATATATTGAATAAAATAAACTCAATGCGTAATCTCAGTTTATAAATTACAATACAAACAAGTATTAGTTTAAGAATTATCAATAATATATTTACAAAATTACTTTTTAAAAACAATAATCGCTTAGATTGATAATTAAAATAAATGATTTAAAGAGCTATTTATGGAACAAAATTAAGAAGTACGAAATATAAGGGAAAAGAGTATAATTTTTTCTTTCTCTTTTTCTAATAAATCAATATTTAGCATTTATTTAAAATTATATAAGCATATTAAATTGTTTTAAATATTTAATACGTTTTAAACATATTTTATTGATATGTTAGTATTATCAACAATTTAATTCTAAAGTGCATAATAAGGAAAATAAGATTTAAAATGTATTTTATAAAAATAATTTTTAAAGTTCTTTTTTAATTATAATAGAAAAAAAGCACACACACAAAAATACTTTTATTAAATAATAATTGTGTAATGATTTTTGAAGATTTTGTTGCTCGCAATAATAATAAGAACAATGGAATTAAAGAAAATCATAACTCATTTATCATGTTTGCCTAAAAGTTATTCCAAATGCGGTTTTAAAAGAAAAATCGTTTTTTTTTTCTTTCTTTTAATAGTAACAAAAGGAAAATGATTTACTGATAGATGAATCAAACGATAATATGAAAAGAAGGATATTGAAATAAAAATTATACAATTGAATCCTTAAATGGGCAGGAATTTCACGATAAAAAATGCATAGAATTGTTCTAACAATTTTATTTTGAGTTGAAATATTTAAATATTAAGTACACACTCATTTTAACTGAGTTCTTTTTTTATTGTAAAAGAGAATTATTATCATCTCTAATAATGACAAATGAAATGTACATGTGTGTGCGAATACAGAAACGAATAAAAGGGAAATATTTCAAAAAAGAGTAAAAGTCCATAAATAATAAATTATTCACACACATAAATCTTTGATTACGTACCAAATATTAATGAAATTAAAATTACAAATAGGGTTTCATACGCATGTTCTACTTTATGTGATATAATTAACTAGATTTAAATAAATTTCACCTTTAGAAAATGAATACATAACATGAAGGATTTAAATTGGAATGCAAATGGACGATGTATAATTTTTAATATTGAATGATTTGTTTTTTTTATGATGAATAAATAAAACTCATTTATTAGTGTTCATTTATGATTTTCATTTGTAAGTGGTAATTTATATATCTTTTTGGGTATATAACCTCCTTTTAAATTCACTCTTATTAATTTTGATTCAAATTGAATAAAGCATCTGTTATCAATTTGTGAGCTTTACAGAGCATTGGTGTTTGTCAGATCTTACAATGGTGTGAGTATCCGAAGTTTTAAGTTTTAAACTTTGGGAATCTTTTTTTTATTGATTTTAGTAGCTAAGTTCTGTTATACCCTTAGCAATTTTAGTATTTTAATAATTTTTGTGTCCCCGATATTTTTAAAATACAGTTGCGAATATCTTAGTTTTTGAAATTTTAACTTTTAAAGTTTTGAGATTCTTTATGAATTTGGATATTTTTATTTTAGTCATCCAAAAGTTGCATTAGGGGGAAGGTTTGTACCATCAATTAAGTTTAACCCCACTTTTCAATCCTAAGGTATGAGGTTATAAATTTTTAAACTAGTTTTAAAACTGTAAAAATTTTTTTGTTATATTCGCCGTAATGTCTCATCTGCATGTTTATATATATAGATATATAAATCAGAAACTATTTTTTGTTCATAATACTCTAAAAGGGTGTATTACGTTCTCTCAATTTTTGTACAAGTGAATTAGAATTTCAGTTGTTATTTTTTATCAGGTTTCCGAAATTTCCGGAAATATGTACGATTTAATTATGTTAACTTTACTACAGATATATATAACATTTCCTCAGATGTATAATACTTCAAATAATTTATCACTGTAACCTTCATAAGTACAGATAAAAAAAAGAAGGAGCAATGAACTACTTTTCTGTGTATTATAACACAATAAATAGAAGAGAAAATTTTATCCGGTAATTAAAATAAAATTTTTTTTCTGAAGAGAGAGGTAGATATATATAAAAATATATATCTATCTTTCTCTTCACTCACTCTATCTATATACATAAACCAATTTTTAAAAACACGTGTCATCGAATTTTTAAAATTTTTAAACGAGCTTCTGTTTGTGGTATTTCTTTTAGATTTTTTTTTTTTTTTTTGAGTTCATAGTATTTCTGTTTTCATAGTCTCATTCATTTATTCTTCAATTCAGTTCAACTCAATACTCGGAAATTAATAATTTGGAGCTTTGATCATTGCTTTATACTCCAAGCTAGTTTTGAGAATTTAAACGAAAGAAAAGAGAAATTTAATGAAATTTAGAATTTGTAGATACATATATTAATAAAAAAAATTCTTTATCCTTTGGATATATATTTAAATCTTGTATCTTGTTATTAATGGAAACAATTCAATCTCGTGGTGATTTTAAGTTTCAAAGTTTCTTTTTGAAGAGGTTAATATGAAAAATGTTCGTTTGCGTCTCTGCTATTCTACAGATCGAACCAAGAGGAGGATCGACTTGTGTTCAAATAAATCATTCAATGATATAAATATAAATCAATATAAATCATTCAATGACACCATTTTAGATCGGTTTTATTGATGAAATGTCCTATAATTCTAGTAGATTGTCCCAATTTTTTCAAAATGTGATAGATAATTAAAATTCTTAAATTTCATTCTCTTTGCTGATTCTTTTTCTATTCGTTTTTGTTTTATATTTTAAAGATCTGTGATATCTCAGGAATTTAAATTTCGAATATCTGGAGGAATGTTTGCTATTTAATCTGCTTCATTAAGATCGAATATCTTTGTGCGCAGGGATTTAAATGTGAATATTATAAAATTTTACTAGGTATTTATATGTATTATACCACCAACAAATTTCGCCAAAATAAAAAACGTCACAAATTCAAGAAATGTCGCCAAATTCTGTCATTATCACTATTATTATGTTTGAAATGCACAGGAAAGGTTTTCCACTGTTAGCTGCATAAACTGGCATTTAGCGACATCTTTTGATTTGACGAAAGTGGTTGACGGTATAACATGGAAGTACCTTATATAATTAAAAAAGTTGTTCAGAGGTGCGATTCCTTAAAATCTGTAGTTAAAGTAAAATTTTATATGTTTTGTTAAAAACTGTGCTGAAATAAAAATTAAGTAAAAATTGAGAAGGACTTAAAATATTAAGATGTATTAATTAAAATACTACTATTTCGACCTTTGTTTTTAATATGAAGAAAATAACTGGATACTTTTTATATTCTCATGTCGAATTCTTTTTCTTAAATGAATTTTAATGTATACATATTTAATTCTCTTTAGACATGTTAGCGATACTAATTTTATCGCTTCTGCCATTTTCAATTGCTGCCATTCCTATGGTGAAAGAGCAAGATCCTTTGACTCATGGTAAAAACATTTTTACGCTTTATTTACTCGTATAGATTTAATGAATCGATACTTTGAATTGTTAAAAAAACTGAATTATAACGAAAAATCTCTTCAAATAAAATTTTATGAGACAATTTACTTAATTAAGCTTGTATTGTAATTATTGCTCTTAAAATAACTCGAAATAAAAAAAAAATAATATCCTATCTGAAACTTTCTGCATTATAGTAACACACATTTATCAGCTTCAACTGTTTTATGGGGTCGATTCATCACTAGAGGGCGCTGCGATCATTTGCCAATTATAAAGTGATTATCAAGTAAAAAATAATAGCTAATCGTTTCTGATTTCTTTGCGTGAGCAAAATTAAAACTCTTCGAAACGAATTCGAAATGCTCAGAGAATTATTTCAGACTGTTTATAGTCTGAATCGGCAATATCGTATTTGATAAAAACAAAAAAATATTGAAAATGAAATAATAGTATTTACGTATTATTGAAACCTATTGCCGACATTATATGAAAGGAAGTACATGATAGCCATTTCAGCCCATACGTGAAATAGGAGTCGCCAACCTGGCGAGTTATCTTCAACGTTGGCGATTGTTGTGATAGTACGTAAGTATCGAAATAATTAAAAAGTACTCACATTTCAGTCGAAATGTCCTTTGGAATATCTTTCAATTTCTGTGACACTGAAGATTTATTCCTTCTCTGCAAAATACTTTGGGTAGATGGTGGATCGGAAAAACAGAATTTTGTAGGAATTTAATTTGGTTTTAATGTCTTTCTGTTGGAGAAAGGCTGATGTATAAAACATGCTTCTTCAAAATGATGGGAGCATACATATGAAAAGTTAGACGGTTTGAAGTTTGTTCGATCTAAGTTTTGTATCCATTTTTTTAATAAATATGGATTCTTCAGTGGAAATCGAAAAACACTTTTCGTCCTACAGTGAATTATTCTCAAAGTTTTTACTTATATGTGTTTTTCCTCTTATAAAGGCTACGTATTTCAATAATACTTCCTCTTTTCGAAATGAAATTAAAAATATATCAAAATAGATCAATAAGTCTGTATATATATAAACTATTAGTACTACTTTTGCTTCAATGACGCGACAGAGCCTCGAATGGGCCTTGGATTTCTAAAAAATTTTCCTCCACGCTTCTCTTTTTTGACCACGGTCTTTCAATGGTCAGTCTTAGGTTCCACCTAAGAGTGACCAATCCACCTGAGGTTGAGTAGACCCCTAGTTCTTGTTCCAGTGGACTTGGCCAAAAAGATTTTCTGTGTTGAACGTTCTTTGTTCATTCTAATAACGTGACTAAACCATTTAATTCTTTGTATTTTAATATATTTGACAGCGTTGGTTCCCTAATGGGGTTCAGTAGTGTTCTAAATTTGAGCGTCTGTGCTAAATGCCATCAACCTGGTTGCCTCCAAAAATTGACTTTAGGATCCGACGTCCAAAAACACTAAGAATATTTTCATCATTTTGTGTGGTTGTCCAAATTTCTGGTGATTAGATAGAAATTTTGGCAAGCATGTTTCTTATATTGAGTAGAGATCCGCTAAAATGGGTTTTTGCGGAAATCGACTCATAGGGTAGAGTTAAAGGAGTGTAAAAGTTAAATATACTTTTGCTTCAGAAATAACTTCTGTCTTTTTCATTCAAGGAGCGAAGACTATTAGAATATTTTTTTCTGTGCAATCGAAAGCTTAATGGGTACTTAAGTATTATCAAAACAATCGCCAACGTTCAAGATAACTCGCCAAGTTGGCAACAACCATTTCGCATGTGTCGCTTGTGTGCTGATTGATTGAATATTAACGTCGCAATGTTCAGCTACACGATGGCTTTTGGCGACGGACCACGTAATTTTGAACCATGGTCAAGTGACGTGGACGACACCTGAGCTGGCACCCCTCTCCTAACTACCACACCAACGGGAGGACGTTTCAGCTTTCGACAGATTTAACGTGCATCGCTGCCCTACACGGCGGGTCTTTAGTGGTATTGGGCTCGAACTCGTGACAAGGCAAACCACGATCCGATACCTATACCACTCGGCTACCGCGGCCACGTCGCATGTGCTTAATAGGCTCAATTAATGTGAGGTCATAGTCACGTGATAATTATAACCACGTGTTTTTTAACCAATCAGTTCAAAACCTCGTGTGACGTCATAGCAGGGGCGGCTCTAGGGCCGGACAATCCGGACCCCTGCCCGGGGCGGCAAATTTTAAGGGCGGCATTTGGATCGAATTTGAAAAATATATATTTTTTTGTGACAAAGGATTTGATATATTTTCTGAAATATTATTGGGTGTGAATTTCGTATTGCATTTAACGTATCATATTTTTTTATTTTGTACTCTATATATTTAATGACAGTTTTCTTTTGTGTTTAAACTTGAAGGGTTCGAAGCGGGAGTATATGTTAAAGCATGAAATTTAATATGTTACACATCTTTCACTTGTAAAGTTCTCCCCACCCCAGAGTGAGGTTACAACGGACATTCCTTTCACCCTTACGATGTCCGGTGTCAGCTATCCAAAAGAGGACAAGGGTAATAAGAGATTCTGATAGACAGAGAGCTACAGGAGATGATTTATTTTAGTTCTTAGTGTAATTACTATAAGTTAAAACAAACGCTTGTGATCTCCTCCATCAGTAGACTATTTCGAAGAAATTGGCTTGCTGAAATTGACGATTCCTTCTCATACATTTCACTCATTTGATATAATAACAAGTAATTATATGTCCTTAATTTCGAATTGTTTTGAATCTTTTAAGACTTAAAATAATATATATATATATATAGAGAGAGAGAGAGAGAAAGAGAGAGAGAGGCGGCATTTTCCATTTTTGTCCGGGGCGGCAAAACTGCTAGAGCCGGCCCTGGTCATAGTCACACGATAAAAGCAATTATAAGTTTCCAGCTAATCAGTTCATGCACTTCATTATTGCCAGCATTTGATTTTTGTAGAAACTTTAAAAAAAATATGAATTTCTCAACAACAATAATGGATATAGGTAGACAAAATACTTTATTTTTAAAAAGCACATGCATAAAATAAGATTTTTTTAATTTTAAAATCTTTTGAAGAAATTTATTTTTTTATAACATTTGAACATTTTTATCCAATTATAAAGTTGAAACTTTACCCAAGTTTTACAAATAGAACAAGTACAATTAGTCTGATGTCTGCTTTGAATTCAATGATCACGTGTCTGTCTTTATCACGTGACCGTCATGAATTGGACCCATTGCCATCAATAGGTTGCAATAATACGAGAGTACCGCTTAATGCAATAGGACTTTGATATCAACAACTTAAAAACAATAAATTACCATATAACATCATAAAATACCAAGCGAAGAAGGCAGATAACGGTTAGTTGTTTTACACATGTAAAATATAAATTCTAACCGACTGTAAGTGTAGTTGAAAAATTAAAACTGTCTGCTGTTATTTACATTTTTTAAATAAAAATTTTATTATTTCCTTTTAGCCATTGATGATGACGTGGAAGGTTATCTCTATGAAATTCCTGATTATGAAGATTCACAGATGCTGGATTATGAAATTTCAGCGATGGGAGCTTCTCCTTTAATATCTGTTCTGCATTTAGCTAAAAAGCAGCCTAGTAGCAAGTAATTATTCTTCGCAATATAATTCGTGAATCCATTCCAAATTTACATGTTGAAAAAGAAATTGTTTCAATCAAGTGAAAAATCACAATATAATATTAAATTTTGATTAAAAAAAATTAAGAAAATATTTTTGGAACATGCATTGAATAGCCTAGAGGGCAGCATTCAAATTCAATGATTCTCAAAATGTAATAAGTATGCTGTCCAACAGTATTTGCTAAGTATTTAATATAGGTACTTACGTATTGTCCCAAATTTAGGGTAATTAGGGCTCAATTTTATCTTAAAATACTGCGAATAATTTAAATTTGCATGTTTAATAAGTTAATATTACTTTCTGTTGCATCCACTTTGCCAATTTAAAAAATATCATTAAATGCTTTCTTCTTTATTATTTTTACGTATTTAAGTTACGTTTTAAATTAATTTTACGGCACCAAGAAACAAACTAAGCCGTCATTTATATCAATAAAATCTTTTATTAATAGAGCAGCAAATTTAAAACATTATTTACATTTAATCTTGTTGAGTAGTTCATATACTATTTCACCAAACGATTATGGTTTATTTATTTTAATGATGACGTAACACACTCCCCCCCTTTGTGTCAACTATGACTCAAAGAAAACCGCCAAGTTTAGTAAGTCTAGTTTTTGAGGCGGTTTAATCTTACGTCCACACCTCGAAAACTTACAACTGCCCATAGCAGGAGTTATTTCGGTCAACTCTGGGTTGATTTCTTGATCAGTATAGGCTACTGGCACTTCAGACGTGGTCGATGACTTTGGAACCTTTTCCATACCAACAGCTGCAATTGGAAGTTCTTCAGGATGTATTTCCAAAGGAAATATCCTTTGAATACGACGAATAATCTCTGTATTACCACATTTCAGCCTCAGGGTTTTAACGTTACCATCCCGACCTGGTAATATTTCTAACATCTTAGCTAAAGGCCAATACAACCTCTTCTTGTTAGGACTTTCAACAAGGACAATTTTGTTTTGTGAGATATAACCTTAGAGCGTTTATGAGCCAACAATCCTAAATACAGACTCTACCTTTCAGGTCTTTGAAAAACTTGGCATGAAATCTCACTCTTCATTTGAATTTAGAAAAATCATTGAGATCTAGGTCTGTTACTTCAGTAGAGGTATTGATCATGAGAAACATAGTTGGAGTAATGACTATCAAATCCTTTGAGTCCTCTGATATATAAGTTAAGAGGCGAGAGTTCATGATTCCTTCACAGTCACAACAGATGGTAACTATTCATAAGAGAGAATGGCTCTTCCCAAAGAGAAGAGAGTACGTTTCAGAAGATCTTTGATGACTCTAACGAGTCTTTCCCACCAACCTCGACTCTGAGCCACGGTTGGTGGGATGAACATCCTCTTTATACTTTGAAGTTCAGTTTCGCGTTGTATTATACTCCAGTCTAGCCCTTGTAATTCTGTAACAGAACCTCTAAAATTGGATCCATTGTCTGTATATTATATTGTCTTCTGTCTGCCCCTACGAGCTATGAACCGACATAATGAGAGCAAAAAACTTTCAGTAGAAAAGGAAGCATATCTTTGCATTCCTAACTCGGTCTTCAGGCAAGGCAACAGGCGTACTGGCAGCTTGTCCTGCGCTGTATCGGCTGCACACGACACACTTTCTAATAATCTGTCTCACAGTTCTCCTCGATTTTAAAATCCAATATTTTCCCCTTATTATTGAAAGCAGTACTTGAGTACCCGCATGACAATTGGATATGTGCAAGTACTCAACTTGTCGTGTGATTAACGCACAATTTTCTGGAAGGAGGATGGGTGTTAAACTGCAAGGATCATCCCTACGTTCGGTAAATTTAGTCTTAACACGCAATATAATCCCTCATTATCCCTAACTACATTGATTATAGGTACATTCCTTGGCTCAGGGAAACATTCCCCGTGAACAATCCTTATAAGTACCTTTTCTGCATTCTCAAAATCTAAATTGGAGATTTCTCCCCCATTTCTATCCTCAGGCATTTTAAGAAAGTTAGCAGTGAATCTTTTTATCCATTATAGAGTGATAATTTGAAAATTTCTGTGCTTACCAAGGAAAGTTTTCTTTTACGTTAACACTACACAATGTAGCTTTTCTCTTTTCAGCATTTACCTGTTAAACATCACAATCTATTTGTGTCATTGGCCAATCCCCTGACTCTTCCCTTAGTGAGGTGGGACCTTCAAACCATTTTAAATCTAACAATTGTTGCAGAATGCAACCCTTGAGAGAACATCTGCTGAGTTTGAAATTCCCGGGACATGTCTCCAATTTTCGTGGGAGTCTACTTCATTTGTCTCTCTGAATCCACCACATTCCATGTTATACCTATTAAATTTGTATCTCCTGTACACTTAGAGACACCAGGACCATTAACATTACTCTTCCAGTTCCTCAAATAGAAAATCCTTTTGCTCAAGAGATCTTTAGCTCTAGAAATAAAGTTCCTTACTTCCTGCTCAGTAAAAACACCATTAATGCAATTATCTACATAGAATGAATTTTTGAGTTTATAAATAATTTCCGTACACTCCAATAAAGAATGTGTTCAAGCAAATGATTAAAGAAGCCGTCAATAAGAATGGACTTGAACAAACTCCATAAACAGCCCAACAGTGTCGGTATAAACCATTTTCCTACTATCTTCAAGAGGGTAAAAAAGAATTCTCTATGTTCAGGGGCTATAGCTAACTGTAGGAAGGCTTTCTCAATGTCGGCTGATAGGCCGATCGGGTACCAACGAAATTGATCTAATATGCCTGGTATGAACTCTATCAAACTAGGACCTTTATGAAGCACATCGTTAAGGATTTCCTCCTTCCCTAGTAGTAGCATCAAAAAGAGGGCGTATCTAAGTAGTCTTAGCAGGTATCAGTACGGGCCTATGAGGTAGACAATACCCGTCATTATTTATTTCATTATCTGGGACTCTTTCAATTATTCCTAGATTTTCCTATTCTTTGAAAACAGACACATAATTATCAAAACAAATGACTTCGATTACACCTCGGCACATTTTTGGTGTCTTTTCCAAGTTATATTTTCGTTGCTCGCCAAACTGTTTTCTCTTTTAAAAGGTAATTTAAACTGATACCTTCCGTCCGGAAGAATATCTAACTCATCTTCAAATCTTTTTATGGATTCGGAATTAAGTTCCCTTTCCTTTACATTTTCTATCGGATCTCTTATTCCAATAGTTTCCGAACTCCACAATTCTTTAACATCTAAGGACAATATTCGATTGGATAACATGCTCATGACAGACCTAGGCTTCTGTTGCTCATTTATAGCAGATAAAGACTTTGCTTGATTAATTTTAGTATCCCTACCCATTAACGTAAAACCCAAATGTGTCTCTACAGCAGTTGGACCACATTCTAATTTAATGTGCTTCCCTGTATAATTAATCCCAATGAGAGACCAATATCTGGTACGCGAGAACCTACATCAGGAACATAAATATTCTTCTTCTCTAGTTCAGAGAAATTAAAAATTTATCTGTAATTTTTGGAAAAATACCACAAAACTTTTCCTCCAATAATAACCTCAAGCCGATAGGAAAAGTTGCCTTTCAGGCTTTTTATTTTTATATTATATTTCGAATGTTGTTTGGGGCTTGATTCCCACCCCGAAACAAACCGTGAATCAAGGTTTGTTTCCAAATGAACTTTTAGCTTAATAGAGAAATTGTCCTTTGAGTTATGTATGAATTTTCTGACCCACTATCCAATAAATATCACATGACTCTCCCTGTTGCAGCCATTGACCTTTAATGGAATTGCTTGCAAGCACGCCTATGAATTTTCATGAGTATGGTTAGAAAGAGAGTTATTTACAGCATTTTCACACACACACACACACACAATGTGTACTTTATTTAATTCTTCTTCTTTAGGGTGTAACAAAATGTGATGCCATTTATCATTACAGAAGCCACAACGTAAATTTTTATTCCGACAGAAACGGGCTGAATGTTTCTCTTTTAAACACTTGAAACATGCATTGGATTTAATTACAACTCTCTTTCTATCCACTTAAGACATTTTTTGAGCAATGTAATATTCAGAGCTTTTACGATTAAATTTACTAAAAAATATACATTTTTTAACTCCCCCCTCCTCCTTACCTGTTCTTACCAAAGCTGCATTTGTAGAAGTATTTACATCCTCATTTCGTTGACTTTGCTCCGTTTTATTTTTGGAAATACTATTTGATTTGAAACTAGATTTTGCCAACAAAACTCTTTGTTCGCCTTCCACTTTTAATCTGAGAAATTTCAACAACCACGTTAATTTTTTACTATAAGATTCTTATGCAGTAGAAAGAAATGGATTTCTCAGTCAAATACGGATTATATCATCAGGAATGCAGGATTTTATTAGGAGCAACAGCATTGCTGCATACTTATCTGAAGTCATGCCGAGGGATTCAAGCGACCTTAAATGTGTGAGACTCCAATTGATCATAAAGTTGAGTTATTCCACCTTTAGGTTTGAAATTTGTTACATTCTGGGTAACAAGCGACAGCAGTTCTCTGACGTAGAACTCTCTCTCTCTCTCTCTCTATCAGTATTTCTTCGAGACCAAATCTGATTCGTAAACTGTCGTTACACTTGTCATAGTTTTCAGCTGTAGGTGGATATCCATCTACAAGATCTCGAACTCGTGTTCCAACCACCATACTTTCGATCAAACATTGGAATTTACCTTTTTTATGCAAGTTAACATCTTCATGATTACGTTTGAACTGACTCCAAAATTTGAGCCATTTTTTTATGTCGCCATTGAATTGTACCAGTTAAATATTTGGAAATCGCATTTTTGTTTTTTGTGAAATATCTAAATGAGATGCACTTACTTCTGACGATGCCGACACTCGCATCGTTTTTTCTAAAATAGTCGAATATGTGCAGTACCTCTGTAGGTTTCTGCTTCTTCGAAGTCTTTTTCAAGCGTCGTAGCGAAATCTTCTTTGCTTAGGATAGCCGCAGAAATAATTGCTTGGCTTACTTCCAATCTTCTAAATTTATCCTAAAGCAATTTTTGCAGTGCAATAAAATAATCGGTTAATGATTTACCACCTTGGATTGCTTTTTAAATATTATTAGCACAAACTGTAAGCGACTTCCTCAATGCTGTTCGTTTAGCCTTTCCGCTTTCCATTACGATTCGAAATGCGCGGACGCCAACTATTTTACATATTTAAGTTACGTTTTAAATTAATTTTACGGCCCCAGGAAACAAACTAAGCCGTCATTTATTCCAATAAAATCTTTTATTAATAGAACAGCAAATTAAAAACATTATTTACGATTAAACTTGTTCAGTAGTTCATATACTACCTAGTCAAACGATTACGATTTATTTATTTTTAATGAAGACGTAACACAATTGTGTTGTTACATACGCAGAGACAGATTCCAGTTATGGCTGCATATCGCGGCATTTAGTGCAGTCTTTTGATTTGACGAAATCGTTGACGCCGTTATACGTAAGTACCCTAGTATGATGTATTAGTAACAATTTTTTTAAAAATTTAATTGCAAATTGTGAAATATATTGAATCTTATCACACACACATACTGTTGTGTGGATAAAAAGAAATTGTAAATCATTTCTAAATAATGTATTTTAATTAGCATATTTTTTGTGAACGATGTAATATAGGAAAGAATTTTTTTCAATGAGGCATGTTATTATGACATTGAAAAATAATAACCATTTTTTACTAATGAAAATTAAGAAACAGTTTTATATTTGGTTGTTATAGAATTTAAAAAACTGAAGCAAGTGTTTAATCCTTGGAATATCATTAATCAATTTAATTTTTGTATTAATTTTTTATCGACTTTCTTTTTAAACCCTTGTAAAAGGGTATTTACATATTATACCGTCGAGACCAATTTCTTCAAATAAAAAGATGCCACCAATTTAAAAAAATCACCAAATGCTGCCATCGTTGCTTTTGCTATCGAGCATGTGCGGGAATGGATTTCACGCATTGGCTACATATCGCGGCCATTTGGCGAAATCTTTTGATTTGAAAAAGTTGAACGACGGCATATTATGTTAGCAAAAGTGTATCTATTTTCCCCTTGAGGATAAATTTGGGGATAATAGCCTTTGTTGCTTTATATCCCACAAAACCTGTAACCTTCGTCTCCTTCACATAAAGAACAGCAGACGAGGGGAGGGGGAGTGAAAAAGGGGAATGTGAAACCCATTCGCAAATACTAGAATCGGTTAATTTTTGGTTATTTTTTTAAAAAAAATATTACTTATTTTTTATTTAGAATTAGAAGCAACTCTCAAAAAGAAGTCTTATCAACCCTCAGCTCAGAACTAGATACTATCATAACTAGACTTAAGACAATTCAAGCTCGTATAGAAAAAGGCAGTGGTACGATTCCTTATGCAGACATCGAAAAGGTGAGTATTCATCATCTTTTTAAATATTTCACTGAAAATATGAAAATGTAGAGCAAAATATACGTCAATGCAGTATTTTCATTTTACGAGGAGTGATTGATAAGTAAGGTCTCCAATAGTATAAAATAGGTTTAAGACAAGGTAAAATAATAACATAGTTATCAGAATGAAGGAAATTTATTACTCTTGCGTATTGCAAACTCATTTCTTCACATAGTCACCATTAATAGCAACACATTTGTTCAATCATTTTATCCATTTCTTCATCCCGTCCATGAATAATGATTCTGGATGGCTGCGTATCCATTTGCACACGGCTGCCTGAACTTCGGCATCCTGGATTCATCATTATGGCCCAGAAAACAAGAGGCAGTCTATGGAATATCATCATCTTGGTTCTCCGAGTGTCAAGGAACACAAAACTTTAACGTCAGCAACAAAAGTCATGCTCACCATCTTTTGGGATACAAGTGGTATGCTCTACACGGAATTTCTGACAAGAGGATTGACGATGAATTCCGACAGGTACGGTGCAATATTACGATCACTCAATCAACGCATCAGACTGAAAAGAAATGTCTCTCTTTTGCATTACGACAATGCAAGACCGCACTGCAGCGCACAAACACAGGACGCCATGGGAAAACTGAAATTCACAATGGTTCCACAACCTTCTTACAGCCTAGATTTGGCACTGTCGGACTTTTGATTGTTACCAAAATTGAAGGAGACGTTGAAAGGTCAACGTTTTTCAACGGATGGCGAAGTTTAGGCTCAAATGGATACGCAGCCAATCAGAATCTTTCTTCATGGACGGAATGAAGAAACGGATAGAACGATTGAACAAATGTGTAGCTGCTGGGGGTGACTACGTTGAGAAATGAGTTTACAATATGTAAGAGTAATAAAGTTCCTTCGTTCTGGTACCTCTGTGATTAATTTATCTTGTAGGAAACTTATTTTATACTATTGAAGACCTTACTTATCAATCATCCCTAGTGTATATCAGTGCCGTTTCTATGGATTTATTTTAGATTTTAATGATACTAATTCAGGGACGTCTTAAGAGTCTTTGAGGCTCTGGGCCCAGATAAATCTTAAGATTTTCTGAGGCCCTGGACCCCTATGCAAAAGTAGCCCCTACCTGATATCTTTAAAAATAGACAGTATAGAGCACACATTATCAAATACAATACTCGTTCAAACGGTAAGTTGAAACAAATAAATGTGCACGACTCACAATCTCAAAAACCTAGGCACAAAACGGCTGAAATGATGGCCACATTTCGACTAAATGAGTTGAATGATTTTTTATGGTATTAGGCCTAGGCTTAGGCATGGACAACGGTCATCACATAACACAGTCTTATCACTTTTATTACAATCTTATCACTTTTACCAATTGACATGCAGTTTGAAATTCCCTATTTTTCGGAGAACCTGTACGGGAATAATATTTGATAATTAAAATGATCCGGATCATGATTTTACTAAGTTAGAGTCGAGAACAAAACGAGGCGCCCACCGAGGGCGAGGATTTGAGCCCAGTTGTCCCATGGTTTAAGGCGTCCCTGTACTAATTGAAGACCGATTACAATTGTTTGGTTCTAAACGATTATATTTTTTCTACAGTACTATGGAAATATGCACTAATGTCACTCTACCTTTCAAAGAAATGGACTAAATTCATGTGACGTCATAGTCACATGATAAATACAAGCACGTATTTCCAAACAATCAGTTGCTGTATCCAGCGAATTTTGCTTTTTACAGAAATTTTCTTTTAAAAAGCACACATTTGTCAACAATAAAAAGCACATAGGCAAATAAAATGCACTTAATTTAAAAATACACATATTATATAAGAATTTTTTCTCATAATTTTGAAAATTTTTGAAGAATTTTAATACTTGAACATCTTTACCCAATTATAAAATTAAAAAAATTTTATCTAAGTTTTACAAGCAGAACAACGTCAGTTTTGAACCCAATGGAGAATACATGATTGCGTTATTAAGCCCATTATTCGCCACTTTTGCCACGCGATGTTCAAATCATTTCCCCCCTTTTTAAATTGACTTTTACAGTTTTCTTTTCAGTAGAACGCGTGATAAAGATTCTTGATGTAGCCATAAATCGAAATTACTTTACATTTTTAATCTAATCCCCATACCATTTTAAAATTTTTGAATTGTATTTAATTTGTGGTGTGGTACAGAGTGTTTGGTTGGATCTTATTTTGGTGCAACTTTTAAGGATAAGAAAATTATTCTGCTCCAAAAGGCGCAATAAGTTATACAAAAGGGCAACCATAATTTCGGGTAACCCTATTAACCATATAACAGCATGAAAAGTAATAATTTTTTCCCTTCGCGCACGAGGTAACAATTCCAGTTTCATTTTTTTTAATACATTTAACTGGAATTTTCATCAGAAAAGTGGAAAAAATCTACGTTTGCTTTAGGATTCGTAGTAGTAAAGCGAAAGACGAAAATTCTATTTCATTCTTTTTTTAGGTATCCGACTACGTTCGGAACCGTGATTTTGCAAAAGCATATAAATGGATAATATTTATGATATTTAGTGTCACTTAGATTAGAAAATGTATATAAAATTGTTTTAAGAATAGTATTAAATAAAAAATTATTTAAGTACAATACTTTGACAAAAAATGAACATAGAATGACACATTTTCAAAATATTCTCCTTTTGTGAAAAATGCTTCTATTATAATAATATTTTGCCTTTATAGCTCAGACCTCTGTACAAAGGCTCAACTAAAATTTTTGAAGTATATAACTTAGAAGTGGGTTTATCCATATTTTACGACAACAGAAGGGAGCAATTTTAAGAAAAAAACGCCGATAATTATTTTAATTGGCGGTAACTCTGAAAATGTGATTTTTTCAAAAATCCTAGTTCAGACTCTCTGGAGAAGTCTTCACTTTATATAAGCGCGCGCGAAATATTATTTTTTAGAAGTATTTTTTATAAAAGGAGAACGTTTTGAAAAAAGATTATTCTAAGTTAATTTTTCGCCAAAATATTGTATTTAAATAATTTTTTTTGTCAAAATGTCCTTATATATAAAACAATTTTATACATGTAGTCTAATCTAAGTGACACTAAATATCATGAAAATGATTCATTTATGCGCTTTTTTAAAATCACGGTTCCGAACGTAGTCGGATACCTTAAGCTGAATTGGAATTGTTGTCAATAAGGAGAAAATCCTCATAATTCTGAATAAAGTCGGTGATCCCCCCCCCCCTTCTTATCATTCTTTTCATGCGCTTTCTTGCGAAATTTGACTTTTATTTCCTGTCATATTTTTCTTTGCCTCAGCAACAGTGGTTTCTTTGATTTTAAATATGACGCCATCATGTTTCAAGTTACAATAACTTCAAATTTGAAAATAGCATTTTTGTGCCCTCTTTGGCACAATTTTAAAATAATCAGCAATGGGTGCACCAAAATAAGATTTTACCGTTTTTTAATCTTAAATATAGGGAAGAGGGATCGTATTATTAAACAGGGTGTCCGGGCTAAAAGTATCCAAAAGTTATGGCCTATTATTACGGAACTACCCATCAGAATATAATAAACTGTCGTCCGTGAATTGGAAACCCTTCCGAGATATTTTGGGTGTAATACGATCGGCGGCAAGTGCTCTCATTATTCCGCAATCGCAGACGATAAACTTTTTACACTGACTTCATTAGTAAAGATGTAGATGCACAGTATAAAATGTGCAAAGCGTACTTTGGTTAACGGAATTTAAATCAGTCAAGTGTGTACAGCAACGTATTCGAACAGAATGGAATGTCGTTACTGGCTTGCCTAATAGACTTATCAGGATTCATACAAAATGAATCACGCACACGATCAACAGTGTATTTTGTCACGAAAACTTAAGGATACTTGCCCCAGTTTGAGATACCAAACTTCCCGTCTCCTTTAAGGTATCCGACTACGTTTGGACCGTGATTTTGCAAAAGCGTATAAATGGATAATATTTATGATATTTAGTGTCACTTAAATTAGAAAATGTATATAAAATTGTTTTAAGAATATTATTACAATAAAAAATTATTTAAGTACAATATTTTGACAAAAAAAATGAACATAGAATGACCCCTTTTCAAAATGTTCTCATTTTGAGTGAAAAATGCTTCTATTATAATAATATTTTGACTCTATATAGCTCAGACCTCTGTACAGAGGCTCAACTAGAATTTTTGAAATATATAACTTAGAAGTGGGTTTATCCATGTTTTATACGACAACGAAGGGGAGAAATTTTAAGAAAAAAAATGCCGATAATTATTTCAATGGGTTGTAACTCTGAAAATAATGTGAATTTTTCAAAAATCATAGTTCAGACTCTCTGGAAAAGTTTTTACTTTATTTAAGCAAAATATTATTATTTTAGAAGTATTTTTTTTATAAAAGGAGAACATTTTGAAAAAAGGTTATTCTAAGTTAATTTTTTGCCGAAATATTGTATCTAAATAATTTTTTTTGTCAAAATGTCCTTATAAAACAATTTTATATACATTTTCTAATATAAGTGACACTAAATATCATGAAAATTATCCATTTATGCGCTTTTTTAAAATCACGGTTCCGAACGTAGTCGGATACCTTAAAGTTCTTTTCCATTGATGGATAGATTTTGATGTCGTGTTCCATTCTGTTCGAACACGACATCAAAAGCCTTTACTTTTGGATACTTTAAGCTCAGACACCCTGTATTTGTTATGCATCTGATAGATGTAGCCATACAAATGATGGTATTTCTTATTTTTACAGTCTATTCAGGGTCTGAAGAAATTAGAGCATACTATGAGGCCAGGTATTCAACAAATACTTAGTGCAATGCGCCAAGGTAGATTATCAAAACCAATCCATGCTAGTGAAATTATGAAAGTGGTCGCAACAGAGAAGCCACCTACAACCGAAGTACCAACTACGCAAGCGCCAGTTTACAAAAAGAAACTACAAGAAACTGAGATTCCAGTTCACGAAGATAAACCACAAGTAACTGAAGCTCCTGTTCATGAAATGAAACCAAAACCAACCGAAGTTGTAATTTACGAATTGAAGTCCCTTGTAACTGATGCTCCTGTTCCCGAAATGCAACATCAAGAGGCTGAAGCTCCAATCTATGCCTTGCTGCCCCCATCTACTGAAGCGCCAATCGAAAAGGTTCACAAGATTGGAAAGAAACCTACTTACCATGAAGAGGTATTTGAAAGCGAAAGCATGAAGGTATGTAACAAATATTCGCAAATTTTACTTCTATGGCAATTTTTCGTTTGTGCTCCTCCATATTTAACAAGTAATATAAAAAAAATTATTTTTAAGTCAATTCCTACTTAGACCAATAAAGAAAAATTTTATTTTAGCTCCTTTTTATTAAATAGTTACAATTAATATAAATATGTATATACGAAGGACAGAATCACAACATCAAGTGGTAATTCATTTTTATTAATTATCATTAAAGTATCGTATTGTCATCAAAGATAATCGTGTAAATAAAATTTCAGTTCAACTGAATGCCTTAAAACGTGAGAAAAAAAAAACGTTTCAAGTTTTGACACAGGTCGCCAAAAGGGTCGCTAAGTCGCCAAAAATGATGCCAACGTGGCTGTAATTATAATTCTTTGAATAATTAGTTTTAATCAATTAATTTTTATTAATTTTAATTAAATTATTGTATTGTCATGCAAAATAATTATGTATATAAAATTTCAGCTCAATTGAGCACTTTAAAATGTATTATGTATTTTTTAAATGTATGTAGAAAAAAAACTTAGGTCTCCAAAAAGGTCGCTAAGTCGCCAAAAACGATGCCAACGTAGCTGTATTTGTAATTCTTTGAATAATTAGCTTTAATCAATTAATTTTTATTAATTATAAAATTACTGTATTGTCATCCAAAATAATCATGTATATAAAATTTCAGCTCAAAATTGAGCACTTTAAAATGCATTTTATTAACGATTGAAAATTCCATCAAGATAAAAATAAATAAATAAATAATTAAATAAATATATAGAGAATGCGAGCTAATAGCAGGAATTGAAAGAGAAAATGGAAATTTTTCATGAATGGATATTATTTGTAATTATAGCTTTTAGATTTAAGGCAGTGTTTTTTTCTAAAACTGTGGGGCATGCTCCTCTAGGGGACGTGATAACCCTACGAAGGGGGCGTGAGCATATCAAAAAGTCAAAAGCAAGAGATTATTTTAACAAAAATATATTAATTTCCTGAAATTTAATAAACTAAATACATTCTGACGTAATAAAAAATGAAATACACATTTATACTGATATAATACGCTTATAAATTACATTGTGTTTGCACATTTATAATTAATTTAACAATATTAAGTTAAGAACAAGTTTATTAATTACCAGTGACCCCCATGGACCTGTCACATATAAAATTATATACAAAAATTAACACTTATCTTAATAATTTATACGGTTTATGATTAATCCCTTGATTGCCAATTAAACGTTACGCGATTCACTCCCCAATGCCACTGTTTTCCACGTAGGCACGCATATGTGATATATTGAAGGGTGACAAAAGCAATAAATAATCAAATTCTCTGAAATAAGTAAATCCTTCGCAAACACGGTCAAGGTCCTTTTATTGTATTCCAAAGACTTCGGTATAATTTTATGGATAGCAGTGCATAGAAAAGATCGTACTTCGGAAATACTTATACATACGTACGGGGCAATTAACGCTTTAGCTGAACGAGACGTTTATATACGCCAGTGGCATGTCAGAGGTTATAGCATATTGCAGCTTTAGCGTCAAAGTATTGTACTTTTGAATTCAACGCATTATATTTATATGGAGGGGGTGGCAGGAGGAAAATTATGATTGAATACTGGGTCGCAAGTATTGAAACTTTGAGAAGCACTGAATTAAGGGAGGAAAAATGAAAGTTATCGTTAGTCACCAAAGGTTGTTAAACGTCTATAATTATGTGGTGGGCATCAATTGTTACATTAAAGAGTAAAATCACGATGATACTCCCCACCACTTTTAATGCGTGAAAATATTTAATTCCTTCTTATTCCTTATTAAACATCATCTTTCTGATAAAATTAAAAAAAAGGTGTACAATAAAAGATCAAGAGACCATATTAATCATGAAAATTCTTCTTCCATAAAATATGAAAATGTGCCTTCTTAATCAAGTACGTTTCAAAGCTTCTTGGGGCTTTGTGCCCCTATGCAAAAATAGATCCTGAAAGGTAGACAGTAACAGTGTCAAACGTTGTCAAATATTCGTACAAACGGTAACACGAAACAAATAAATATGCTTGAATAACAATCTCATAGACCTAGGCAGAAACCAGCTAGACCGACTGCTGCCTTTTTGACTAAATAAATAATCAGGGTCTATGGTGGTAGGCTTAGGCCTAGACACCAACGACGGATATGACAATAATGCAGTCTTGCTACTGTTCGAAGTTCTCAGTTTTTCGGAGAATATGCCCAAGAATAACATTTGACAATTAAAATTATTCGCATTAGATCTTATTGAGGCTGAGTCAAGAATAAAACGAGGCTCCCCCGCCCCCGATACCCAGGGCCCAGTTGACCCATGCCTTAAGACATCACCGTTCTTAATGAGAGTACAAGAAGTGTAAGGTATCAGAAGAGGATTAAGCATGCTCTATGCATAATCTGAATATCTAATTATATGAGCAAGCTCTAGTGATAATTTATTTGATAAACTTTGCATATTTCATTCATTAATTCTGTAATATTAATTATATAAAAAAAACTGTTCTCTTAACTCCATTGATCATAGAAGAAAAACTCATCTATAAGTTTTGTGATATGGTTGCTCTATGGTGACCATATCTTTGATTGTCAGCGTGAATTACAGGTGTGGGATTTGTAAAAGGAATAGACATTTTAAAATTCTTAATATGACTTTATTAAGAATATAAATTTCTAATAATTTATAGATAAATTTTAATAAGTGAAAATCTAATAAACCAAACACACAGTAATAGTTAAACCTGATCGCGTAACGTAGACCACTTATCTAAATAATTATATTATCTGCCTACTTTCAATTCTGATAATATTACAAGTCCTAATATCAAATAATCAGTCCTACCTTAATTCAAGCTAAGGTTCTATCATGGTACGAAACACCTGGGCGCGCGTGCAATGGTATGCACCTTGTAGTAATGGCTCGTTATCTTGGTAACTTTACGATAGGCCATCAATTCACTCTCGTATCTCTTCCAAACATAACTTTCCCTAAATTGCCATT
>BMAV01007103.1:34230-58365 GCA_019973955.1 Trichonephila inaurata madagascariensis
GCCTATCCAATGCAATGCACATCTTTTTTTACAATGTTTAAGTTTCGTTGTATATTTAATTTTTGTACTGGTTTTTTGCTTAGCAGTTATGCCAACTGTTAAATTGATAACAAAAGTTGAATAGCTCATCGAAGCTACTTGGTTAACATAATTTTGGAGGGACAAAATTGAGCCAAAAGGAATATACGTTGCATATGGTCGCTTATTCTCCGTGAATGTTAAAATGCCTTACCCATGTAATCAGCGCCGGATCACTCATCAGGCGGAGTAGGCTATTTCCTATGCACCCTGCGTTTTTTAGAGGCCCACAAGAGCGTGTTCTGTTACTGTTCTAAAAATAGGCTATAGGTCACCGAGATTTCAACTGCCTAGGGGCCTCCATGTCGTTTAATATGACACTGCATGTAATGTGAATAATGTGAATTTGTACTTTTTTACAGTGTTTGAACTTTGTATGTATAATTTGTAATAGGTTTTTTTTTAACTCATATTTTTACAATGATTTTCTACAGAAGTTTTTCAACATTTTTAAATTAAATATTTATAAATAACTTCGTACATGTTTTTCTTATTTTCCTAGGAGATGTATGAAAAAAATCCATATCAAAGTAGATGGACTTGGAAGACTTCCAGTTTGACTAAGTAAAGAGTGTTTTTTTTTTTAAAAAAATGACATTGAATCTTATGTAATTGATGTGTAATAATGAATGCAGTTATGAACTGTTTAGTGATTTTTAAATACATGTAAATAAAACTGCATAATTTAGTGATAATACAGTTTACTTTTTGCAATTATTTACTATTCTTATAAATAATTTTCACAGAAAAATAGTTCAGTCAATTTAATAATCAAGTATCCAAATAAATTTTGAGATTATAACAATATGTCAGGTTTGAGAATGGGGGGAATGACCTATTTTCTGAAATAGTCAGATAAAATTACAATTCAAAGCCAAATGTGTAATTAAAAAAATAATGAAACATACAACTAATAGGTAAAAATAAGATAAGCAAACCTTGCTAATATTCAAGACAAAAATGTCTCAGAAGTCATATCTTAAAAAGTGATATGGATATTTTTATCTAGAAAAAATTACTGATTTTTTAAAAAAAGAAACAAAATTAATCATACATCACAATAAAGGGATTTAAAAAAAGAATAGGGCAAAATATACAGTTAAAATTTATTCATCAAAAAAAAAAAATATATTAATCAAATTTTTGAATCACTCTTTGAAAATGTATACTAGTCTCAGTTTTGAATTTTAACTAAATTAGAACATTTATCATATTTAGAGATTCATTGAAATTTTACTTTTTAACTCGAGTGTTTGAATGTCTCATACCAGATTTAGTTAATTTTTAAATTTCAATTAAGGATTTTAAAAAATATAAAACAAATTATACATTTAGCAACTGCTTATAATTTTCAATTCCTAATACTTACCAAGCATTTTAGCTAAATGAATTTATATTGATGAGAAGCCAAAATAAAAATTATTTTTAGATAATTTTTTTATACTTCTTAATTTATCCCATGCCTTGTATTTGTTACCCCCTTCATTATTTATATATTTTTTAATGATAATATTTTAAATAAAACATTATTATAAGAATAAATAATTTTTTAAATAATTAATTTTTTTTCTAGAATATTTATTCCCAGTGAGACCTGCCTTCCAAAAGTTCTGTAAATTATAACATACATACGAAGATTGGAGCATTAATTATACTTATGATATTAATTTCCAGGCCAACTTGGTGGCATAGTTGGTTAGGCATTGGCCTTGCATGCACAAGTTTGCGGGTTTGACTTCGGCCCAAGTTGATGGATTTTCATGATGCAAAATATCAACAGTGTACCTGTTGTGTGATTATGCGACATGTTAAAGATCCATGGAGTGCCTGTTTGGTTTGGGTGCTCACAGCAAAATTTAAGTCCTGATACAATTTTGTATTCTCAGAGCTCAGGTGCCTCCCTGGGAGGAAACTGGGCATCAAAACTGATTGTGAGTGAGTGAATTTTAACATCGCACTGTTCAGCTACACGAGGGCTTTTAGCAACGGACCACATAATTTTGAACCATGGTCAAGTAACGTGGACGACACCTGAGCTGGAACCCCCTTCTCCTAACTACCCCACCACACCAACGGTAGGACGTTTCAGCTCTCGACAGATTTTGCGTGCATCGCTGCCCTACACGGCGGGTCTTTAGTGGTACTGGGCTCAAACTGGTGACAATGACATCCATGATCCGATACCTATACCTCTCGGCTACCGCGGCCACTGGGTCAAAATTGATATCCACCTGTATGGTGCCATACTGAAAAGTGATACAGACTCCCGGGAAATGTACTAGGTCTGCAATGGTAATTACCAATCATATCCCCATTAGAAAAGAGAATATATATATAAATTCCCATAATGGAGAATTTGTGTGAAAGAGAGATAAAAATTTAATTTTACTATTAATTCTTAAAAATAAACAAGACCAATAAGAAATAATATATAAACTACTGTTTTCGGTTTTTGCATTTTTTCCAAAATATATGTGATAAAATTTAAGAAAGTGGTTTCTGGTAGAATTACAAAACATTTAAAGGTTAAATGAGAAACACTGAAAAATGGTTATGGAATACACATATTTGTACATATTTTTTAATGGCAATCATATGTGAATAAATACTATCATTAATAAATGACAAGTACTCCTTGACATATGCATGTTTTCGGTTGGCAATACAATGCAGTTAAAAGATGTAATAAAAACAATAACAATATAAAAATATATAACATAACAAATTACACAAATAATAAATAAATATAGATGACACAAAGCAAAGCTTATGACAAGATTTAAAACTTGCAACAAGAAACTTAGAAATGCCTTTAAAAACAAAGTCAAATGGTATTGGTATATAAAAATATATTGTGAACATTATATAAAACAGATTTGTGACTTTGTTTCTAAAACAAATTTAAGAATATATCTAACAAAAAATAAATTACATTAAACCAAAGAGTACTATAATGCATTCTACTCAATACTTGCTGTAAAATAAAATCTAGTAAAAATTATTTGGCAGCATATATAACGAGAATATATTTTTCTTTCAGTTCACATAAAGCTCTCTAAACACAGTATGAATTTGGAAAAAATCAATATGCATGATAAATAAATTTTATACAAGTGTGATGAATTAATTACTATATGAAAAATAACTAACCACAGATAATTAAAGGAAAATTCTTTTAAATTAAATGAACAGTTTGTTATAATAAGTTTGTTCAACTTTTAAGAATAAACACTGATGTTTAATACGAGGCGTGTCTGGAAACTAAGTACCATTTTGGAAAACTCGCATAAAAAATATTTGTTCAAAATAAAATTTATTTTTACATGAAAGAGCAAGCTGGAAACTATTTTTCTACATAACTTAACTCAGTGGCACAACAGCCCATGAGGGCCAAGACCTACTACGCCCATATCAGTATATGTGACCTTGGGTCCCTGAGCAAATGCTCCAGGCAAGTAGTCTCAGTCTGACGTGAAACCCTGAGTGTTAAGTTCCCGAGCAAGCTTGGTACTCATTTATCGACCCACTGAAGGGATGATAGGCTGAGTCAAGCTTGTCCAACCCGAGGTTTGAATTTTGTACCAGTGGTATGGAAGTGCGATGCACTACCACTCAGACACTGGGCTTCATTTTTCTACATAGTTACAATTATTGTTCAGACATTTTTCAAATTGGGTAACCAAGTTGTCTATACCCTCTTTAAAAAAGTTGTCACCAGTTTACAGTTTTTGAAATTTGTGGTAACTCATTACAAAGCAATCTTATAGGGAACTGTCAGTTTTCAGAAATGTTTTCTCTCATTCATTTTTTCAACCATATCTTCATTAACAACAAAAGATCGCTCATTCTGTACATTCTCACGAATATTAATACACCCATTATTGTACCCACTTTCTCACCATTTCCTTACACATTATAGTTTCCATCCTAAATCTCTACAAGTTGACAGCGAATTTAAACAGTCTTAACATTCTTTACATTAACCCTTTATGTACCGCATTATGATTTACTGCAGTTTTTTTCATGGAATAATTTTTTTGGGATCACTACATTGAAAATTAAGGTATATACATAAACAAAATACTCAACTTTGGAAAATTTAATCTGGTAGAGCTAATTAATTAATTAAAGATATTCAACTGTAAAATTAATTATATACACTGTTTACTTAAAATAAATAGTCAAATCATTTTCTAAGGTCTTCATTAACATATGAAATAAATATGACACTTAAATTTTGACATTAACTATTTTTTCGGGACAAAAATGATAATCTTTGCAATCCACTGAAAATGCTGTCAGCTGTAAATGCAATTTCTACTATAAAACTATTCACCTTCCCCGCTAAAATACTGATCATAGAACCGTGCTGCCATATATGTTGGAAGAGTGGATTTCAAAGAATAATCCTGCTAAGTATCGTCAGAATATTCGTAAAAATGGTTATTCTATGTAATTTTAAAGTGAGTGGTACTGATAAGTACTGTCGGTAGATAAAGGGTTAAAAAAACAAATTAGAGCGCACTTCACAGTTGGCGGAATTGGCAATCATCTTAAGCATTTCAAATACTCACTAACTCTCATACAATTCAGCTGTAATATCCTCATTGGACTGACAATCAACCAAAGACACAGGTGTGCTCAGGGATGTCCTAAGACTTCTTGAGGCCTCTACACAAATGTAGGCCCTACCTAGGAGCTTAAAAAGTAGACAGTACATAACATACGTGGTCAAAAACTCGTATAAACAACAACCCAAAACAAATAAATGTGCATGACTTACAATCACACAAACCAGCTTGACCGACTGCTGCTCTTTGACTGAATGAGTATTGATGATGTATTGTGATAGGCATATTCCTATACATGGACGACAGTTATTACATGTAGTCAGTTGACATATCATCTAAAGTTTCCAGTTTTTCAATGAATACAACCGGAAATAACATTTGACCATTGAAATTATTAAGGCTTATTAAGGCTGAGTTAAGGACAAGACAAGGCTCCAATTGAAATGAGGCCCAGTTGACTCTGCCTTAAGAAGCCCCTTTAGGTGCTAGTGTTGAACAGCAAAAACTAGCACTGCAGTAGAATGAAACGGCACTTAGTTTCTGGACACACCTCGTAAAACCTTCCAGTTCATGATAGGAACAAATATAAATAAAATATCTTAAGTTACTCACACATACTGTTACAGAATACAATAATTTTATTGAGGAAGAACTACATAAACAAGTCATTTTAGTAAAACCCAATTTTAATCAAAATTATATTATTAGGAACAGTAGCTTTAAGTCGATTTGACTGATTAAATTCCTCTTAATATATTCCTTCAGATACAATCATAGAGAAGTTTTAATAATGGACATTGGTTGATTTGATTTTTTTTCAATACAAACAAAGCTTTTTCACGCTTTTCATTTACCATTTATTTAAGGAATTAAGTAATCAATGTTGATCAAGGGGGTAAAAGGTCTCAGTTAAAGGAAAAAATCTTTTTAGTTAAATATTGATTTAATATCAATTTGCTATCTCTTTCTCCCATTATGAATAAATACATTTTTTCACAAACACACAGAAACTTAGCATGATTTGAAGGAAATGTAAAAATTTAACATTGAATTGAATAATCCTTCACAATTTCAATATTAAGTTACTTATTCTAAAACAGTACTTAAAATCATATATTATTTATTCAATTTTGTTCCCATAGATTCATAAATAAACTAGTCAGTGCATAAAAGTTACAAACAAAAAGTGTTTCCAAAATATTAAAATTATTTCTACAATTGTCAACTAGAATGTTTAAAGTACAGAAAATAAACAAAAGTTTTGCTATATATAAAAATTAATTTATAAAACTTCAAAAATCTTGGACAGATGCAATAATTTCGAAAAATCAAATTTAGAAAAAGTATGACAAATTTTTTGGAGAAGTATTTGTGTAATTAGAAAACTTTCTAATGAGAGAATAATATATTCTCTCATTGGAATATGTAATATAAACAACTGTCAAAATAAATTATTGCTAAATTTGTTTTTTTGAAAAATCTTTTTGCTTCAGCATTTTAGACCATCAAACACTCTTCATACATTTGGGTAAACATACAGAAAAATCTTAATTTGTCAGAATGATATTACATTTCAATGATGAATCAGTGTGTAATATATATACATATACTTACAACTACTTTTAATTAGTAAATTCAAAATGAATCCACTGGAATAAATATTTTTATAAACATAAGAAACATAGCATTATATATAAATTGGGTACTTTTCCGCTTTGCCAGCGAAAATCTTGCCATGCAGGCTTTATTGGCAACAACATACAATAAGCACATAATAAAAAATGCTGATAATTGTTAGTTCTCATTGGTTTTTTATCCATTATTTATGTCTTGTGAAAAAGATGTAACTTATAAGTAAAGACCGCGATTTGTTTTGAAAAATGTGTTGGTAAAAGGTTACCTACTTGTGGGAATATTCTGTTTGGCATCAGTTGTATTATTTTTGGCGACTTAATCGGTTGCACTGGCAAAATGGAAAAGTACCACAAATTGTTTTACGCAGAATTCTACGAGATATGAAATAAACAGTTAATATGCAAAATTATACATTAAAACAAAAAATAAATGCTACTTAATGCTTTGATCTATAAATTGTTATCGATCAAATAAATATTTAAAATTCTAATAAAAGGCATCAAACAAAAAATAAAATTTATATATATCTATATAATTTGATTTGATCTGATTCAACACATCAAGGATAAAAGTTAATAATACATCAGCTTTTTAAAAAAAAATAGTTATTAAAAAGCTAATAAACAATTATACCAATATAAATCTTTATTGTAATTCATAACACTTACCAATGAGAAAATATTAAGAAAGATAATAATAGAAGAAATCATGATGAAAATATATTTTAGTATAAGAAAAGGAATAGAGCATAAAATCTAGGGAAGCATTTGTATTTTAAAAGGCACATATTTCTTCAAAACAGATTTAAGCTTTTCGTAAAAAAGGCTTTCCCACACAAAATGTATGGAAACAAATGTTTTTAAACATTCCATTAGTAAATGCATAAGACAAAATGCTATTCGTTGCATTTAAAGATAAGCAGTAGTTGATTACCATGCCAACCTACGCAAAATAAATCTTACTAGAAATATAAATGATGCTCTTAAGATATAATTTTCAAATAACACAATTTTTTATAGTCAACATTTTTTCTAGCAATTTTTCACTTCACCGTCGCAAATCTTGCCAAGCAGACTTTACTGGAAACAACACACAGTTAATAAATGTTAGTTCTAAGTATCTTTTACTTAACAGGCTTAAATATTTTTAATACTATTTAAATTTTTTTCAAATGGGTTGCAACTTGTTTCGAAAATGTGGTGGAAAAGATCACCAGTGGGAATATTCAATCTGGTGTCAGTTGCATCCTTTTTGACAACTTAATCAGCTGTGCTGGCAAAATGGAAAAGTATCTAATTTTCTTGGTCCTTTTACAAAAAATTAAAAGAAAATTTAAAAAAATTCAAGACAATATTGAAATAATTAGTTAAACTAATTAGAATTTCAATTCATGCTTCCAATTAAAGCATTTAAATCTCCAACCTTGTTCCATGACAGTTTAAGTGTTGAATAGGGGGAGGGGGAGAGCCTGGTGAAGTCAATTTTTTGGCAACTGGAGTTGGTTGCCAAGCAACTTAATTTAGTGATAAGTGTTCTGAAAATTTACAAAGTGGAATTTTGCAATGAAAATGAAGAAATGTTAATGAAAAATAAAAAAATATTAATAAAAAAAATTGCTTAAATATTTATAAAAAAAGTTGATTGGCCACTGATTCCAGTTGCCGAAAAAATTGACTTCACCAATGTGGGCCCTCTATTTTACACTTTAACCGCACAGTTAATCAATTTTATAACAGTTACATGAAGAAAGTAAATTTTTAAAAATTTAAATGCAGATGATTTCATTAAAAAAATAATGAAATTTAGAAATTTTTTTTTGACATGGCAGGAAATAAATTAATTTGTTTCGTCATAAAACAGCTTCAGCTATTTTTGGAAATGCAATACATTATTTTTCATAAAGATGAAAACATTGTCTCTCTGAAAAAATAACATTATTTGGTCAATTAAATTGTACAATAGATTCAATGAACAACTGATGCATTATATTGTAATAAATTACAATACTTGAAAATAAATATCTAATAAAATGTTTTCATGGTTTATAAATGGAATGATTCTTTATTGCTGATACATCATATATTAATTAAATATATATGAACTATGTATGATAATAATTGGTACCTATGTATTAGCATCACCGCAGCCAAATTGGTGCCACGAGAATTGTGCCATTTTCCACCAAAATCTGACCGATTGGTATTTTTTCAAAAAAACATGCAAATCATTTTTGTTTTGGCATCAAGATATGATTCGCATGGCTCCAATTTTGTTGCAGTGATGCTGATACATAAATACCTAATATTTTAATCTATGCAACTACTCATATCCCATCGGTTGTTCAAAATAATGAGTTGGATTGTGTTGAGGCATTTGAAAATTTGGTGGAGGCAGCCATGACTGATTACAGTTTATAGGAGGTGGGGGCATAAAATTATTAGTAGGCCTATATTGATGATGTTGCAACACAACTTGGTCGTTTGGCGGACTTGGACAAGGATACTGATGCTTTTCTCTATTCTGCTGCTGTTTTTTCAGATTTTCATTTTTAATTTTCCTTTCACCTTTACAAATGTTGCATATTTCTTTTTTGATGCCTTTTGTTTTAAAGTTAAATTTACCGTAATATATTTTTTTGTACATGGAGAGACTAACAGGCTGATCAACTTCTTTACTGTAAAGGTCATACATTTTTGACAAACTTAGCTCAGGAGGTAAAAATTCAGAGTCAAATTTTCCTTGAAGATGGCTACACTTATAACGAGGCATTTTTTTAATGTGGTCAACAACTTCATCATATCGTTTATCACTGATTTTATTTTTACCTCCCTGAGAAAGTCCACGGTGATCTATGAGGCTCTTTGAACGCATTTTCACAAGGGCAGTGTTTATTCGTTTGGAAGTTATTCCTAAGGTCTTGACAAACATGTTCCTACACACTTGCTTAGATTTTAAAATATATGTCCTTGAAAACTGTCTTTTACTCTTTTTGCCATCAGGTGTGTCTACCTTTTCACTTTCCTGATTTTCATCTTTTTTGTCCTTTTTCTTTTTAGTACTTTTTTTAGTAACTTGCTCATCAACTCTTGCAATTAAAAATATGGCTTGTGCTTCATATGACCCAAGTTCCCAAAATTTTTGAAACTCCTGTTTCCTCTCAGCAGCTGATAATATATCTCTGCATTTCATTTGACACTTACAATCGTAATCTATAAATTCCTTGCTTTTTATTTCTACTCCTTTATAATTTCTATAGGGTTTGTTTAAATATTTATTTCCTTTTTCTTTCCGCCACTGGCTTTTGTTCGATTTAACTTTTCTACCTTTTTTGATTGGTTGTTTAGGATCAGAGGAGTTAGAAGAATCTATAATTACTTCATCAGTGTTTGTAGGAACTTCAGTTTCATTTAATTGTGCAGTAATATGATTAGAATTACTTATAGTGTTGACGTGATTAGAAATATTTACTGGATTGACATTATTGGTAGGATTGATGCAATTTGAATTGTAGACGTCTAAATATGTCATTACTTTGTCTTTCATTGTATCCATAACCCATCAGACTCACTAATTCATTGTCATAAAATCATGACAAAAATTATTGTCTAATAAGTCCAGTTATTTAATAAGCATGTGACTTACCACATTTTAGTTATTACTTAATAAGACAAAATATAAAATACCTCCATAGAAAAGATCTATGATTTTTGCAGTCTAATTAGATGCATTTACATCTATTGTGAAATCACATTTTCCTTTCATGAAGGAGCTTTGATACAGAAAAGTGTAATAAAGGTTTAAAATAACGAAATTCTAATCAAACCCTGATCTGTTTACCAACACAAGACGCCATATCTGTCATGCGATGGCGATACGTTCATACAGTTAATCGATTTTTTTTTACCTTAATTAAGCTACTTTGATTGTATAAGATCAGAAAAATTTATAGTTTCAAAATGATAAAAATTTCATTTTTGAGGATATTAATTAATAAGTACAGAAATAAAATTTCTTTGATGATATGTAATTTTTTTCACAGTACTTTTTGATATATATTCTTTAATTTTTGACGCAAAATGAAATGATGTGAAGACAACAATTTGTGATTGCGGCAGACGTTTCACGGTAAATATTTTCATTTTACTCTCTTGATATTTATTAAAAGGATTTTTAAAATGATGCATTGTATGGAAATGCACTGCTTATATGGAAGTATTTTAACCACTATGAATGTTTAAAACCCATCTTTTTTTTTGTTTATAGAATATTTAAAAATTACGTGTTGTAATCGGGGTTGTATTCTAATCATAATGTAAGGGAGTGTCAAATATTTTTTAATTATTATTGATTGTATTTTGTGTATTTTTTTACCTAGTATATGCTTAAAAATTCCATATTTTTTATTACATCATTCTACTCCTAATTTTCATCCCCAAATCAATGGGTTGGATTAGGATCAAATTCAGTCGTTTTGATTTCAGTGATGTTTTATAAACACTGATCGTATATAAATTCTATATTACTTTAAATTTTCACTGTTCGAGATTTTAAATTTTGGTATAGCTAGAGTAAGATGCCTTGTTCACTTGGTGAGATTTCTTAGTTAAATAAATCAGTGTACATATGGGACTTAAAAATTGAAATTGAATTTTTGTCTTGAAATGTGAGGGTTGACAAAATAGTAATTTATAATTATAATTTATCAGTTGTAGAACTCTGATATCTAATAATTTTTCATCAATTTTGATTAATGAAAGAATCATTATAAAGAGTTAAACATTTTGTGGAGAGTATTATTTATGTGGAGACGTGATTTTAAACTCAAATGGTATTTATTCACATTCCAGTTTTCCTTTTGAAGGAAAAAAAATATATCGTTTGATATTTTTTATAGCTTTATAATTTTACTGAAAAGTTGTACTGTGTTAACATTTGTTATCTGCATTAGATATTATGTAGCTGTTGATTAATTTATGTTAAAATTTCAATTCTAACTTGGATGTTATTTTTTAAAAATTTAAATAAGAGTCTGTTGTATTGAAGTACTACTATTTTCATTACTTACTTTTGAAAAGGTTCTTAAGAAATTCTAGTATATTTGTATTATTTTGTCAGACATAAATATTGTTGAAATGATCAATGCCAGCAAAACAAAAGACAGACAATCATTTCATTAGCTAACAATCTGTTGTGATATTTAGATAATCTAATGCATTATTTGGTTAGTTGAGTTTCACAGCAGTTTTGTTTTGTGGAAATAGTTGCTAGTGTAATTTGTAAATATTACCTATATGCCTAGAAGGAATATAAAAATCTTTTTTATGCATTATTTTTTTCTGAATGCTCAAAATAAATATTGATCAGGTAGATATTATATTTATGAAACTGGAAACTCTCATATTGCTTTTAATGTTTCTTTCAGCTTGTTTTTGATATTCATTTCTGATTTTGAAAATTGTGAAATCTGTTCTAGTTATTTGACATTTGTACATGAGTTGAATTATTAATATTCAGAATTTGTACTATAAATGGATGCAAACTTGCATGATTTTGAATGAGGAATTTGTAAACTTAAAATCACATGTATGTAGTCGGTTTTGACAACACATATGTGTACAGTTTGATTGAATTTTCAGAAAAGATGCTTTTATTTTCATCCAAAATATTTGTGTTATTTCTTTAATTTTCATTGAAATATAGCTATAATTCAAATTCCAATTGTTTATAAATGTTCATTTTAATAGTGATTTGATGTAAAAGTGCTATGTGTATTATCTTGTTGGCTAATTTGTCAAATGAAAAGACATTGTCAAAGGCTGTGATATGCAGATATTAAAGGAAAACTGTTCCCATACTTGTACAAACATAATAATCTTGTGTGCATATACAATGACAACATTTGGCGATGTCTTTTGATTTGTAAAATTGGTAGATTAAAATGACAAATTTTCATGTCTTTTTATCATATCTATGTATTTACTAACTGGTAATAAATTAAAAATATGGTATTAGATGTTATAATAATTAATGCATTCATTTACTTTTTTTTATATACCTTATTTATTTGAATCTTAGCCATATCCCAAATTCTTTATACAGTTTTGTGAAAAAAAGAAAGAAAAAAGCATAAAATGGTTTATTTGGTTATCTGATATTTACAAAATTAAAACAAAAGTAAAATG
Organism: Trichonephila inaurata madagascariensis; assembly: GCA_019973955.1. Taxonomy (NCBI): domain Eukaryota; kingdom Metazoa; phylum Arthropoda; class Arachnida; order Araneae; family Nephilidae; genus Trichonephila; species Trichonephila inaurata. Next base: position 46,697 of record BMAV01007103.1, read on the forward strand.
AGAACTAGTAAGTGAATAATTAATTTATTTTACCATTATCAAAACTTTTTAAATACATACATAAATTTGTAATTGTTCTAATCCACCAGTATCATGGTCAATTTCCCTCATCCAATGAATTTTTTCGCTTTTGATTCTAAGCCACACCCAATTTTCAATAGCAATAACATTTTTTTAAAAGTGTGGTTTAGATTGGAATATATGTGGCAAATCATAATGCATATTTGTGGCTGCAGTAGCCAAAGGGTCATGGTCAAACTTTTTTCTGACATTGCTTCTCTTTAGTTGTGGGTTCATGCCTTGGCATCTGTAGAGAGCACTGGCATAGCTAGACCTGAGGGGGCCCTGTATCAAAATTCCTTCGAGGCCCTTTCTTAGATATGGGAGCCCTATTAGTGAAACCGTAATTGCACTTGTTGGGGCCCCGTATCATTGATATGACTGATACGGCAGTAGCTACACCCCTGATAGAGAGCGTTCTTCACACATTTAACATGCGTGAAGATATTTACAAAGGTGAGTTGGAAAATAAAATTCCCCTGTTTACTGTGGTCATAGTTGTGTGTGAAAGTCAAAACATAGAATGAGACATTAAAGGTAAGACATGACTCTTTATTTTTCCACATGAGTATTAAAGTACATTGAGACATTTGTCATACTGCTGGATAAGCTTCAAAAAGCCCTCTAGGAAAAACTCAGGGCTTTGCATATGTAAAAAGCATTTAATGGCTTGTTTGACTTCAGCCTTGCTTCCAAAACACTTTCCTCGGAAATTCTTCAAAGCCAGAAACAGATAAAAGTCATTTGGTGCAAGATCAGGATTGTATGGCGGATGGTGCAGGCGCTTCCAACCTAGAGTTGCAATATGGATTTGCATTGCTGTTGCCGAATGTGGTCTCGCCTTGTCATGCAACGACAGAACACCCGATCTGAAAAGCCTAGGTCACTTTTTCTGAATCCATCTGCTTGATAGCAGTCAAATTCTACCCAACAGTGTATCGGTTTCTTGGGTGTTCACCTACAGTTTCCTCATTTGTCCATATCCTTTAAACCTGAGCCAGGCCCTGAGTTTTTCCTGGAGGGTCTTTTGAAACTTATCAAGCAATACGACAAATGTCTCAATGTATATGGTACTAATGTGGAAAAATTAAAGTTATCTTATCTCTCTCTCTTTAATATCTCATTCTATGTTTTGACTTACATGCACAACTCTAACCATAGTTGACAGGGGAAAATTATTTTCCGACTCACCCTCCTATTTGACTATGGTTTAAAGTTAAAAGGCATGTATCAACCATGAGACTTGAAATGATTGGGATTCTTATTAAATATTTTTAAATTGGTCAATTCCCATCAACTTTTATTAAAAGATGTAAAAGCTGAAGAGGAGACAAATGTCTAATGAAAGACCATAATTTTGTTTGTCTTGAGAGGGACACATGAAAAAATTTAAAGACTTTTTGTACTTTTAGATTATAAAATATTCCAGTCATTCTGAGAAGATTAATTAGTACATAAATAAATAATAAAGTACATGATGTGCTTGCTTTAAATGAAATAAAATACAAGCAGTTTTTAATGTTTGGCAAAATTTGTTTTAAATAAACACACACATTTTAATTTACAATATTATGAATATACAAAAAACACTGCTTGTAAAGCAAGCATTGATTTAAATAGCTTAATTGCATTTTGTTAAAATGGAATTTTTAATATTTTATGATTTACATTTCTTATTTTTGCATATTGTTGCATTGTGTTGTGGCATAACAGGCACCTCCATCTTGCGGGGAGGGGGGGGGAGGACTCTAGGGATCCCAAAGCCTATGTTATGTTATGGTTTTAAAACCTTTTGTAAGATCTGGCTTAGGGCCCAAACCCTGACTTTGTAGGGGGCCCCTTATATTCTCAGTGACACCACTGGCATTCTGTATATTTGTCACATGTGCATCATCAGGAACATGTGTACAAAAGCCATGTTATACAAATTAAAATAACAATGCTAAAATTTATAACTCATTCTATAATAAGAAATTAAAAGAGTTAATTGTACAGATAAATTGCTACTCAGTTTCTTTATGTCCATGAATGGATGCTGCAGAATATTCCTAGATCTTTTCGTCGTCTGATGTTAATTTCATAATTTTAAAGCTGATAATTCTTTGGAACAAGCAAGAAAAAAGTATTTCTCATCGTAAAAATGTTGTTTTAATTTGATTTATTTTTAATATCTTTTTCCTCTCTCTCTCTTAAGGCTGTCTTCGCTCAATCTTAAAGAATAGGTCCCGAATTTAGAAATTTTTTTTTAGATTTAAGAGAATTAATACACATTAATAGTATACTTTGGCTTCACTATCCTATTTGAAAGCAGCTTATTTTATCATATTCCTCACTTTTATCCAAGTTCTTCCATTTTTTTCTTATATTAAATATGTTTCACATTTTTTTCTCCTATACCATAATGTTAAATGAGCTATCCTTTTTCGTGTTAAAACAAAAGTAATAATTATTTATGGAATACTTTGAAATTTTAAAAACATTATATTATTAACAGATGTCTGAATTACTATGTTGGAAATTTTCATGAAATTGAGACGTTTTCTTTCCTGAAAATGTGTTCTGGGTTTAGTTCAGGGTCTCATACATTTAGTGAAAACAGCATTAAGACCATCTTCTCCAAACATACAAGAGCCTGAATTAAATATGGAGCACATTTTCAAGCAGAAAAATGACTATTCATTAAAAATTGTAAATGTAAATTTTCATGAAAATTTACAACATTATGATTCATACATTTCTCTGATATAGCATTTTTTAAAATTTCAAAATATTTGTAAATAATTAATTTAATATGTAAAGAGATAGCTCATTTAGCATTTCAGTATAGGAGAAAAAATGCAAAACACATTTTATGCCAGAAAAAATATGCCAATTCAGATAAAAAATGAGTATGATAAAATAAGTGGTTTTCTATTAGGTAGAAAAGCCAGAATATAATATTAATGTTGGAGCTCTTATACATTTGAAAAAATCTTCCAAATTGGGCTCTTATTTTTTAACATTAACCGAAAACAGCCTTAAAGGAATATGATGAAATATTTCAGATAGTTGTAATTAAAAGTTAATGTATTACAAACAGAGGCACGCTAAATGCTATGAAAAGAGCATTTTAATTGAATAATTTCATAAATTCTGTCTGGAATAGAAATTGCCTATTTACATTTGTTAAAAGAATGACTCCATCTAAATGGCATATATAGTTTTCAAAATTATTTTCAAGTTTTATATGTATCATTTAAGTGATCATAATTTGGTTTTTTGAAGTAATAAAAAGTTATTTTCATTTATTATATAATTTTGTAAGTTAATTTTCATTTTTCTTTTTTGATAGTGATACCATGTCTGCCTCAGCGATTTATCTGCTGGACCTTAAGGGTAAGGTTCTCATATCAAGAAATTACAGGGGAGATATAGATATGTCTTCTGCTGATAAATTTATGTCTTTACTAATGGAGAAAGAAGAGGAAGGCTGTGTTACTCCAATATTGTCCCATAATGGCATAACATTCATGTATATTAAGTACAACAACTTATACCTTGTAGCCACCACTAAAAAGAATGCCAATGTAGCTCTTGTTTTTGTTTTCTTGCATAAAATTGTCCAAGTTTTCATTGAGTATTTCAAAGAATTAGAAGAGGAAAGTATTAGGGATAACTTTGTTATTATCTATGAACTTCTGGATGAATTAATGGACTTTGGTTATCCTCAGACTACAGATAGTAAGATTTTGCAGGAATTTATAACCCAAGAGAGCCACAAAATGGAGGCTCAGCCAAGACCACCCATGGCTGTTACAAATGCTGTCTCTTGGAGATCTGAAGGGATCAAATATCGTAAAAATGAAGTTTTCTTGGATGTTATCGAGTCTGTTAATCTCTTGGCCAATGCTAACGGCAATGTTTTGCGTAGTGAAATTGTCGGCTGCATTAAGATGCGTGTCTATCTCTCTGGTATGCCGGAACTTCGCTTAGGACTCAACGACAAAGTATTGTTTGAAAGCACTGGCCGTGGCAAAAGTAAATCAGTCGAATTAGAAGATGTCAAATTTCATCAGTGTGTACGTTTGTCGCGGTTTGAAAATGATCGCACCATCTCTTTCATTCCTCCTGATGGGGAGTTTGAACTTATGTCTTATCGATTAAATACCCATGTGAAACCTCTTATATGGATCGAGTCCGTGATCGAACGCCATGCCCACAGTAGAGTAGAGTACATGGTGAAAGCTAAGAGTCAGTTTAAGCGGAGATCCACAGCAAATAATGTTGAGATAATTATTCCAGTACCTACTGATGCCGATTCACCTAAATTTAAGACCACTGTTGGTAATGTAAAATACGCACCTGAACAGAACGCCATAATCTGGAGTGTCAAATCCTTTCCTGGTGGTAAAGAATACCTAATGAGAGCTCATTTTGGGCTACCCAGTGTTGAGAGTGAAGAAAGTGAAGGCAAACCTCCAATTCAAGTTAAATTTGAAATTCCATATTTTACAACGTCTGGGATCCAAGTGCGCTATCTAAAAATCATTGAAAAAAGTGGTTACCAAGCTCTTCCATGGGTTAGATATATAACTCAAAACGGTGATTATCAGTTGAGAACTCATTAAAAATGTATATCTATTATATGTTTGATCTTATTTTTTTGGTGGTGATTCCTAGGGGTCTAAAAATCAGCTTCTTAACTGATCAAAGTATCAAGATTATTATTGTTTTTATTTCGTATAGCTCTATCCCAGTGCATTATATTTTTATAAAAGAAGTTTTATATTAGATGTTTCCATTCCAAAGCTTTCGAGAAATAGATTCATTTGTTCACACAATTTTCCCCTGAATTAAGAATTAATAATCTAGTGAAGTTATTTCAAGAAGTATTTCAAGAGAATAGTGTTCAAATTATGATAAATTGTATTATATGTTATACAGTAATTCAAATTTATGTATAAATAAATGCTGTTTAATCTTATGTTGTGTTGTTTTTTGAGTTTTGTCCATGAACTTAGCAGAAACTTCATCTGTATATTTTTATTGAAAATATATATACTTATATTACCCCTTAACTGCCGAAAAAAAAACTTGCACTATTCATTCCCCAGTGCTACTCCTTTTCATACAGATGCGCTTAGTTATGCGGTATATTGGAAAAGAAAAGGAATGCATTAGTAAAACACCGTTAAGGTCATTGTTTTGCATTCCAAAGTTTTTGGAATAGTTTTACAGATAACAGCGCAATGCAAAGGTTTGTAATTTGGAAAGGCACGTGTATTTACCAGTGGTAGTTAACACAACTGTTGATTGAGGCATGTATATGCACCTGCAACAGTTAAGGGGTTAAACAAAATATAAATAGTATATAATGAGAGAGACTGAATAAGAAATGCTTGGCAGTATTTTTAAAATTTTTACTTTGTCTTGCGAATGCATGGTTTAATTAGCTATACATGAAAGAAATAATATTTTATTTTCTAAAAAATGAATATATATATTTATTAGAAATACTGTGATTTTATAAAACTGGTGCAGATCTGGTTTATAAAACTGGTAGTGATCTTGTTTCTCTACAACCTTGCTATAAATTTTAATTTTGGTAAATTTATTTTTGTAATACTTTGAAGTTACCTGAAACATAGGAATTTTTTAAATCTCATAAATAAAAAAAAAAGGGAAAAATATGTAAATTCTAAAAATTTGCTTTTATTTATTTGAAATGTGTGTATTATTTTGTGTAGGATTAAGAGCTTATGGTTTAAGGAGAAATAACATATGTTGTAAAATGTATTTATGTTATTAGTATTATATATGAAAATGCTGTTTTGATCTATAATGTTTATATTTTAATTCTTATTTAATAACCTTGCTTTTGTTTTATGTATGCGGATTTTGTAATGTATTTCATACTTTTTTTTCGATTTTGTAAATGCTCTTTTTATGATAATTTTCCTTCGACATTTCTATTTCTGCTACCAAACTCCATTTTTAGCGAGCACCAATAAAGTACCGTAAAATCCGGCGTATAACGCGCACTTTTAACACAAAAAACGAGATCGAAATTTAGGGGTGCGCGTTATACGCTGAGTATAAAAATGAGAGCTTTAAAAAAATGAGTTTTAAAACAAATTTAGACTTATATATCGAAATACTGTTTATTTAAAAGAAATAACATACCTTATGAACTTTCATTGTTGGATAACATGAAAAGGCATTCATTTTTGACCATTTTAAGGCGAATAAACGTACACTGTTTTTTGTTACAATTAATCCATTCACGCGATTTTCTGGGACCCAGTTCGCAACACTTTCTTCTAGAATAGGCCATTTCGTTACTCCTTTACATAAAGCACATTTCTTCTTTGACATGTTAATTGTCTTTTAATTTTTTCCCACTCCTTTATGAAGCTTTCGCCAATATCAAACATCCTTGCCGCAGCACGATTTCCATTTTCTTTTGCAAATTGAATCACTTAGATCTTGAAACTGGCACTGTGTTTTGCTTCGTTTACCAGGACCCATTTTTACTGCTCGCTGTTTGAAGCGTATTCAATATTATTCATAGTATTGAATATACTACAGACAGCGAGCGTAATAAGTCTCAGGCTTGTTCTAATTTATTTCAAAATCAATCGTCCGCCTCGTACATCACACGAAAGGGGAAAAAGAAATCAATGTTTATAGAAAAGCGTGGGAAAAATCCAGCCATGGCGCTGATTCGGTCTCCCCCTCCCACTCCCTTGAGCTTAAGGGTTGTATAATTCTAGAAGTATACTATTTTTTCAAAAGAGAGTCTGGAATGATTCATCCAATAAATAATGACTTCAAAACATAAGAAAATTGCACACGTACATTTCAGATTTTTTCATAAAAAAGGGGGTGCGCGTTATACGCCGGATTTTACGGTATTTGTAATTTGAATCATTCTGGAAAACAATGATTGCTGGAAAAGTTTATTTTATTTGAATGTTTAAAATATTCAGAAATGACTATCCATGCACACATTTATTACAACAAATTTCTGTTATGAGAAAATATACTGGAATACTATTCTAAGACCTGTTTAGATCCAAAATTTCATGAAAAAAGAGCTGGCTGTGATAGCGTTGTGTTATGGTTACAAACTTGCGGCCGACATATAATGAGTTCAAGTCCCAGTGCTACTGGAGACTCGCTGTGTAGAAGGGACTGATGTACAGTAGTGCATCAGTCCTGTTGGCGTGGTATGGAAGTTTGGTGAGGGGGTGCTAGTTCAGGTGTTGTCGTCATCACTTCATGATTCAAAATTACAAGATCTGTCGCCAATAGCTTTCGTACAGCTTTATAGTGCGACGTTAATAAATATTCTCACCATATAAAAGGAAAAGTAGTTATGAAAATAATATTCCAGAAGCATCAATCATAATTTAGCTTATTAGTTCTAAGCTAAATCGTTAAATTTATTTTATTTTATGGCATCTGATGTATCAAAGACAATGTAATTTTCTCATGTTTTAGATTAGTTATTTTTCTTGCTTTCTACTTTTCTGGATTGTGTATTGATTTACCATCAAACGATATTTTTTATTTCATACGAGGAAGGATTCAAAAGTTCTTGGACTGACCCCGTAACGTCAAAAATTATAGAGCGACTATGATAACATTTCTGTGTCACTGCATTCATTCCCTTTTCTAAAAAAGTTTGTCCCAAATCAAGTGGTCGTTGGCTTACCACAGCATCGTATTTTGTAAGTGGATGCATTTGGTAGGCGTTGATTGAGAAAAGTTGCGTTTGTTGAGCAGAGAATAACCTCACATTTTGTGTTGGCTTGGAAAAGGGTGCTTAAGAGACTTACAAAAAGTTGAAGCATGTTTAAGGCAATGATACAGTATCGCAAACACAAGATTTTGGGTGGCGTCGACGTTTCAGTGAAGACAGGGAAAACATCAAAGACGACAAGGGTTCTGGATGTCCACAGTCTTCCAGCACCGCTGAAAACATTGAAAAGGTTTCTGCAGCAGTACGTGAGAACATGCTTCAAACAACAAGAGGGTTAAAATGAAAACTGTTTTGCCATGACCCTCTGAAACTTCAGAATATTTCTTTGACTGACATGTCACTTGCAGGGTCGTTGATTTCAATCTGCAGATGAAGTTAAAAGTGTATAGCAGGCTGAATTAAAGAACATGGCTAAAAATGGATTCCAGAAATGCTTCGATGAACTTTACAAGCGATGGCAAAAGTGAGCTGTTGCTCAAGGGTCTTATTTTGAAGGATGATGTGTGTGTGTTTCAGCAACTTAACTGGTAATAGTTTTTAAGTCTTATATGCTCAATCCGGGAACTTTTGAATCCTACTATGTATATAATGGATGTTTAGTGTTGTCACAAATTTACTTGCCTAAATATTTTTGTAGTCTTTTGAATTGAAATTATTCCTGGTATTTTTTTTATGCAAACCAAAATCCATAATTAAATTAGTGAATTATTCTCTCAAAATTTCACATTCAAGATATTATCTTGACTTATACTAAGTTGACTAACGTTACTATGCAAATTTTTGCTCTGAAAGACACTTTATGGATACTTCCATAAAATGTCTATTTTTTATGTACATAAATTTACATTCAATCATGTGTAAAAATTATCAAGTATTCATGTGTTCAGTGGTTAGTGCATCGCACTACCACACCACAAGTCCGAGGTTCAAATCCCGGGCTGGGCAAGGTTGACCCAGCCTTTCATCCCTTCGGTGGGTCAATAAATGAATACCAAGCTTGTTGGGAAGTTAACACTGAAGATTTCGCGTCAAACCTGACCGGAACATCTGCTCAGGTCCCAAGGTCACGTATACTGAGTTGGGCACAGTAGGCCTTGGCCCTCATGGGTTGCTGCGCCACTGAGTTAAGTAATTCATGTCTTCTCTTGTGTGGGGAAGGGTATCATTCATGTTGCAAATCAAATTTGTTTTTTATAAGCATGTACATATCTTACTTACCAGAATAATTATAATTATTTATTTTAAATATCAGCCTTTATAAATTATGTATATATATTTATGGATATTTTATTAATATTTCATTTTTATTTGGCATGCACTACCACTGATGTACTAGGCAAGCAGGCCGCGAGTGGCCATGGTCACGAACTCGTGGTCAGATTCATCGAGTAGCTTGAGTTACCGAGGACACGCTGTGTCAAATGACTGATGCACGTTACATCTGTCAAGAATAAAAGTCCTCACGTTGGTTTGGTGTGGTAGTTTGAATGGGAGGTGCCAGCTCTCAAGTTGTTTCTGTCACTTGACCGTGGTTAAAAAATACGAAGTCTGTTGCTAATTGCTGTAGTTAGCTTCAAAGTGAGATATTAATAAACAGTATAACTCTTGAGATACCACGATACTTGTGTCCATTATTCCTTTTCATTTGCTTTAAAATTTTTAAATACCGAATGAAAAGGAAATTTTAAATCTTAAGTGTTGTTCATGTATAAATGTACATGCATTTAAGTCGTAATTTTTTTTAATGAACTCATTTTTTTTTTAGTGAGTTATAGTCGCAAGACTTCTCTCGCTTTTTTTAGAGAGTTTTTTTCAAGGAGTTATGGTTGCATTCTCGTATAGCGGGATTTTTTTTTTAATGTGTCAAGATTCAAAGTTCTTATGTTTGTGCTGTAAAAAAATGAGAGAATTGGGTGCTGGCTCAGGTGTTGACCTCATCTCTTAAGGTATCTGACTACGTTCGGAACAGTGATTTTGCAAAAGCGTATAAATGGATAATATTTATGATATTTAATGTCACTTAGATTAGAAAATGTATATAAAATTGATTTAAGAATAGTATTACAGTAAAAAATTATTCAAGTACAATATTTTGACAAAAAATGAACATAGAATGACCCATTTTCAAAATATTCTCCTTTTGTGAAAAATGTTTCCATTATAATAATATTTTGCCTAAATATAACTCAGACCTGTGTACAGAGGCTCAACTAGAATTTTTGAAATATATAACTTAGAAGTGGGTTTATCCACGTTTTACGACAACAGAGGGGAGAAATTTTAAGAAAAAAAACGCCGATAATTATTTCAATAGGTTGTAACTCTGAAAATAATGTGAATTTTTCAAAAATCTTAGTTGAGCCTCAGTACAGAGGTCTGAGCTATATACAGGCAAAATATTATTATAATAGAAGTATTTTTCACAAAAGGAGAACATTTTGAAAAAAGGTTATTCTAAGTTAATTTTTTGCCGAAATATTGTATTTAAATAATTTTGTTTGTCAAAATGTCCTTAAAACCATTTTATGCATGTATTCTAATCTGTGACACTAAATATCATGAAAATCATCCATTTATGCGACTTTTTAAAATCACGGTTCCGAACGTAGTCGGATACCTTAAGCATAGTTGAAAAATATGAGAATCCGTTGCCCATAATCCTCGTGTTGGTTCTGAGGTTACCTGCCTTTAATTATGAATAGTTACCTAGTTAAGTATTACAATAAGTATATGAATTAATCACCGTTTATATATATACATAGAATCCAAGTTAATTTTCTCTTGAGAGTTTTTAATCCGTAATGGCTCTAAGTCTTCCAGGAATTCGCGTAATTATCTACCTGCCTAGCATGATATAACCATTATTTTATCTTTTAAAAACTGTAAGTTCAGCGTTTTAATATTAAGAATTATGTAATCTACATCATCCGACAATCTGGGCCAATCAGAAAAGCCTTTTACGGAAGTCATGACTTTAAGAGTTTCTGGTTGTAATCCGTATAAATAGACTGGGATTCCAGGATAAATAAAGTTATTCAATTTTGTGGCATTATAGTTCTAAGCATAGCCATACGAATTTGAGCTTTCATACACATATGGAACTTATTAGAGGAAAATGTTTTCTATTTTGGATTTGAGATATTGAACTATTTTTTTTTTTTCAAATGAGTTTTAAATAATTTTTTTAAAATATTTTTTATTAGAATAGAAAAAGGTATTTATTTTTGCTGCGAATGAATTTCAGTGTAAAATGTGCGCCATTAAATGTTTCAAACTGACATTAAAGAAACAGTATTAATAAATCGATACAAAATTTTACCAAATGTATTTATGAAAATATATATACAGTGGACCACAAAAGTGTTCGTACACTTGCAATTTCCAATAAAATTTAATGCTTTCGATTCGTAAAAATTAATATATTGGAATTATAATTTTTGTATGCTATCTGCAACTTGCTCTTAATGAAATGATACAATCAATTTTTTATAAATTAACTATTTTTTTATAAAAATTAATAATCAAAAAGCTACTTATAAATTACGCCACAAAAGTCTTCGTAAACTTAACAAAAATCTCAACATAGTTTTAAATATTGTATTTCTTTCTTAATTTAGTACTTAGTAGGATATCTTTTAGTGTCCACAACAACTTTTAAACATCTCGGTGTAGATTTAATCAGTTTTTTTGCAATTAAACCTTATCAAGTTTTGTAAAGATTTTGATTTTAGTTAACTTCTAAGGCTGTAGAAACATCTATTGACCACAGGATACTTTTTTTTTATTTCAATTTTTATATCATTGCTGCTTGAAATCATCTCGTTCGCTAGATATTTATAAATTGGTTCGCAGTCTCTAAAGAATA
>BMAV01007103.1:72051-107365 GCA_019973955.1 Trichonephila inaurata madagascariensis
AGTAGTAAATAGGAAACTTAGGTTCCCAAACGTCTTCCAAAAGAGATAGGTGCCATTAAAGTTTAGGGTCCGAAATTTCAAATGATTATAAAAAACTGAAAAATGGGTCGATTCGTTAGCGGTTTTCGCTAAAATTCTTTTTTTTTGTCAGTACTTTCTTGAAAATTAAATTTTAAAGATAAAGTTCTAAAAATGTCAATAGAGGGCACTTTAGACTTTGGAGAAACGAACAACTATTTTTTACTGTTATTTTTTGTATCGCATTAAATGCTTTCAAAAGTTTAGATTTAAACTTAAATTTTGAGCTTAAAATTTGAATCGTTGGGGGTGGTTAAGTAGCGCAAACTCAACTATGTTCTGGAAGTGAAATTTGAACTCACCTACTCCCCTGGACACAGTTCAGTTATTCACGATCTTCGATGCTCGGTCGTAGACTAGGCAGCAACTACTACCCACTAAACGTAAAATAAACGAGCTCAAAATTTAAGTTTAAGTCTAAGCTTTTGAAAGCATTAATGTGATATAAAAAAATAACGGTAAAAAAATAGTTGTTCGTTACTCTAAAGTCTAAAGTGTCCTCCATCCTCATTTTTTTAGCTTTGTCTTTAAAATTTATTTTTCAAGAAACTACTGACAAAAAGAAGAATTTTAGCGAAAACCGCTAACGAATCGACCCATTTTTTCGTTTTTTATAATCATTTGAAATTTCGGACCCTAAACTTCAATGGCACTTATCTCTTTTGGAAGATGTTTGGTTCCCTAAGTTTCCCATTTACTATTTTTTTTATCTTGATGTGTACTATCATCCCTTAAAGTTTTGCCCAAGAGTTTAGATACACCCTGTATATAAGTTCCGAATAACCATATCTGCTTAAGTGAATCTTACCAGAAGTATGATATTACATTCAATCATAGTTACTCACAACAAAAAACATTCTATAGTGTACCAACCTGCTTCATATCATTCGAATCACTGTCTTCTAATTCCATTCGTTGACCGTATGCAAATTTGAATATCTCGATGATTCGGTGAAGAGTTTTTACAGTGTCCCCACGTCTTCTCCACACCTCGGCGTTGAAATCTTCGTATCCATCTAACACTCCTAGTATAAAAGCCAGAAGGGCCCCACTACCCGGGAGAGACGCACTGTAAAGAGTCATATTGTTCTTAAAAATTTTGCTGATGGGTTCACGATCTCTGGAAGAGTATTTTTTCATATCTGATTCTGTAATGATGCTACCTTGATAAAAGAAGGGAGAGAAAGAAAATGTTTTATTCAGAAAATCCAATTCACAGGACTATGTACAATTATCTATAGTCACAGTTCTGAAGAAATTATTTATAATAGTAATTAACAGAAGCTGTTTTATATTTTTGAATTATGTATAATTAATTAATAATCTATGACTATATCAGTGGCATAACGTACACTCCCGCATTGCGTAGGGGCCCAGGGACTCTAGGGGGACCAAAGCTTGACTGACTACAAGTACGTATTAGGGCTTGGGGCCCAAAACCTGAGTTTACAGGGTGCCCCTAATATTCTCCGTTACGCCACTGGACTATATATTTAATTAGATATAAAGCAAAAAATTGATAATAATAGCTTTATATTAATAGCCATGTAATAATTATATTATTCTATATTTTTTATGTAACAGATTTGCCTCTATACCTATATATCACTCCAATTTTGTAAAAATCATTTCATAAATATTTCAAATGTATTTGAATTTATTATTATTTTCGTTTACTTTGTGACATACAGTCAATGACTAAACTGGTTTGGAGGGATGCAGTTATCCTGTATAATAGACAGAGGCATAGCTACCGCCGTATCAGCCGCATTAATTATACGGGGTCCCCAAGCTACAGGGGCCCCAACATGCGTAACTACACAGTTCCTCTAACAAGGCTCTCATATTTAAAAAAGTCCCCCGAAGTGAATTTGATACAGGACCCCCTCGGAACTAGCTACGCCATTGTGCAATGCCCTCGTGTTGCTGAACCGTGCGACGTTAATATTCACTCACTCACTATTATTATATATGCAGTAGTTTCGATAACATGATTTTTTAAAATCGGGTCTATTTTTTGACCCTATATAATGATAGTTGCATGAAAGTGCACTTTTAATTCTCTGCTTTACTCAAGTAGAAACTTACATATTGTCATTCTTCTTAAGTTAAGAGTTACAAATATGTTTAACAAGTAAGAGAAAGATTGAGTTTTGATCTGTTTCTTTGTAAATCCCCAGCAATAATCCAGGACGCTTTCTTAAAAAATATTCAACGAAAAACTTATTGAGATTCTCTAACAGTACCTGCTTTCTTTAGATCCTTCAAGAGATTAGTGGCTGTTTCACTTGGCCCGTAAAAAGCTGCAGATTTCTCTTCTGCTATTGCCTCTAAGGTGGCTGCTAAATCCATTCTCGTGTATTTATCACCCTTTTCGTAGATTTTATTTGTTTCATTGTTTGTGAAGACATTTCTATAAAAAATTAAAGAGCAGTTAGTTAGTTTGATTTTTTGTCTGAAGAAATGTTATACTATCTGATTGGAGTAGAAGGGGGTGAGATGAAAAAGGCGTTGTATATATGTAGGAAGGAAGATTCGATCTGGGTATCTTCCGTTCCGAACGCGAGTACTTTATCAATCACGCCAAAACAATCGTCTTCGCGTAATGTTTTGTACTAGTTTATACAGATATCACACCGCCACATTACTCCCATGCCAGTGTTTCGGCGAATAGGTGAACGAACGATACCATATTCGCGGCGAGTATGTGAGCAGTTGCGTCACTTTGTGGGTTGCGTCATCGTGCGTGACGGATTGAGAATTGCGTCATTTGTGTGAGACGGCTTTGTGGAGTGACGGCTTGTTTGCGTCAATGTTTGATGGCTTTGCGGTGAATAGATGGCTCCACGACTGTGGTGCCGATCACTTTTAACGGCCAGGGTCACCAGTGAAGGAATCAAGATTCGATCTGGGTACTTTCCATTCCGAACGCGAGTACTTTATCGATCATGCAAAACGATTGTCTTCACGTGATGTTTAGTACTAGTTTATATAGATATCACACCGCCACATATATAGAAGATGGTCATATCTCATAAGGGGAGGGCATGACATGGGAAATTCATTTGGGGAAGAGACTTTGTGTAATAGTAGTATTCCTTTAGTGTGTGTGTCCAACCCTGAAAGTAATTCCACCGAATGACCAATCAATTTTGAGAAAATAACCTTTGAAATTTTTTAAAAAAATTCTGATGAGGCTGCGTGTTGGGGTTTTACCATTGCAGGCCTGATAGATTCCCCGGGAGCTGGTATCTCTTTTTAGTACGGCACCATGTAGGTGAATACAAATCGGTGCAAGTAATTTTGACTCCCAGTTTCCTCAACAGAGGGAAGCACCTGAGCTCTGACGATACGAAACCGCTCCTAGAAATTTAATTTTGCCGAGAGCACCCAAACCAAACTAGCACGCATCTTCGAAATTTGTATTGAATTTATATACAAATAAGTTTAAGCGAGTTCTTTTGATGCAGTGGCTTAGGTGATAATGTACCTGCGCAGCATGCGATCAGATAGGGTTCGATGTGTGTGATTGATCAGTTTTTTTTTCCAATTCCTTTAATTATTTTTTTACAATCAAACAAATTTATTTAAAAGAAATGTTTGTGTGTTACGTATTAAATGATATTGTATATAATTATTTTGTATTTTAAAAAGTAAAATAGTTACTGTAATTATATAAAATATTTATAATTGAAAATAATATTTTATATAATTACATATTTTATGCAGTTTGAAAATTCCATATAATTATAATTTTTAAGCTTCTATATAATAATTAAAAATTTATTAGATTATTTTTATATTATTGTTTTAAAAATACTTTAGAAATTTATTTAATTTTAAAATAATTAAATGAATTGAAAAAAAAATAACAGCTGATCGATCACGTGACTCGAACCCTAACAGACCTCATGCTACATTACCATCTAAGCCACTGAACTTGATTAAATTTATTTATATATAAGCAAAGTAGAAATTTCGAAGGCTATTTTCTCCGAATTGACAGGCCATTTGGCGGAGTTCATTGAGAGTTGAACACTCTAAAGGAGTACTACTATTATATTCAAAGTCTCGTCCCTGAATGAATTTCCAATGCCGTGCCCTCCCCTTGCTAGATGTAAAATAAATTTGTTGTTGCTGCTTATGCCACCTGATCGACAGTAATATCAGATCAAGGTCCACGAAATTCATCGTGATTAAGGGCTAGATTTTTACGCATGTCGTTAGCCTTAGTTTTGAGCACCATGCAGGTAGCAGTACAATTTTGCTCCGTTCCGCCCCACTCCGTTTCCCCGTTTGAGGTACCCTGGGGATGGTTAGGGGCCTCCCACCTCTCTTCCCCTTCCACCAATCTCACGAGAGGACATGCGGCTCGAAGGCTATTTAGAGTACTCCCATGCCACGAAGGCATTATACATTTACGAACATCCATGCCTTCTCCGGGGTTCAAACCCAGGGCCTACGGCACCGCGGTCAGCGTCACTCACCACTATATCAGATAGGCGGCAAAATAAAATTAAATTCTCCAGCCTGGCTGTTTTCGTTTTCAGTACCTTGTAGCGTGAAAAGAAAGTCTTAAAAAATTGCTCTGTTAATACATTTGTGTAATTTTAATCATGAGTATTGAATTTTAACGAAATCACAATAATGTAGTTATTTCTATTTTCAACATCTTTGCAAATATTTTTAATAGATTAAAAATCTTAGTTCAGCCCTTAGCATAAGTTTACTCGATGTATTGATACAAAATGCATTTTCATAAATTCATTTTTCAATTTCTACTTTTAGTTCACTCTCTCCTTATATATATATATTGTTCAAATTTTCAATCGTTATTAAAATACTTTTCATTCATCCACTCAAGTACAAATACATTTTCTTAAACTTGTAGTGGATGACACTTGATGTTCATGCAGTTTTTTCAAATATTAATTCATTGATTAAATTTTATTTTTGAAATGAAACTTTTTTGCGCTCGAGAGTGAATGAGAAAATAGCCCAGTTTTGAGTAACAGTGAAAAAGCGAACGGAAGTAGTCTTCCCCCCATCTCCCCGAATCGTCGCCAGGGTAAGGAGAGAGAGCTAGAGGAGGAAAAGAAGGAGCGGGGACACCGCTTGACTTGCGTCATATCGGTGAAAAAGTTGGATAATTGCCCACGTCTCCGACTGGTCAACTTGTGCACCTTCCGATTAGGGGTCCTTTTCTCCTACACCCGGGAACATTATCAACGGTCGTATCAGTTGCAGTGTGAGCATTTCGGTTTAGACAAAATAGTTAATGCAGCAAAAGCGTGCCTTTTTGAAATTTTCTTTAGATTGTTGGCTACATGGCGATGAGTTTGGTGGCTAATTTATTTCTTTTATTTTCATTTGCATTGAATTATTATTAATTCTAGTCAGAATGCCTAAATCAAATGCACAAAGAGGAAAAGAGTTTCGTAAAAGAAAGAAAGAAAACTAGCAGCGAGTCCAGTCGAAAAAGTGACAAAAAAAAAAAAACCCAGAAAAAAAGTGCAAATTCATCAAGTGCTACTGCCAAATCTCCATCATACACATGAGAGAATATCGAGCATGGAAAAAAACATTGATAAATACTCTCTTAATGCCGAGTTTAAGGGATGGAAATGCTATTGAGACTCTTCTAATGACAGCACAGACTAATACGGACTTTGTGAACCACCCTGTGCCGTCAACTACAAAACCCTCAACAAGTCTAGTGCGTGTTGGAACTGATGCATATGAATCTATAATAAATTCTATCTTACATTACAAAGACTATGATTTCCATAAAAATGCGTGGCCACGGTAGCCTAGTGGTCAAGGTATCGGATCATGGCAGGCATGTCATGAGTTTGAGCCCAGTACCACCAAAGACCCGCCGTGTAGGGCAGCGATGCACGTTAAATCTGTTGGGAGTTCAAACGTCCCTCCGTTGGTGTGGTGTGGTAGTTAGGAGAGGGGGAGTGTCAGCTCAGGTGACGTCCTCGTCACTTGATCATGCTTCAAAATTACGAAGTCCGTCACCAAAAGCCCTCGCGTAGCTGAACAGCTGTTAATATTCACTCACCCATAAAAATGCTCACACAGATTTTCAAAAGCTATTTGTTTATAATCCTTTCGGTCAAGGGTGTTCGATTTGTGATAGATTATGGTTTAGAGATGATTTGCGAATGTCTGTTGCTGAGCAGAAAAATATTTTACCGAAAATTAATTTAGAAGACATTAAAGAATGTTACAATTGCCGACAAAGTTTAAGTAGGAAAAGTATACCAAATTTATCAAAATATAATAGTTTTGGATACCCAGAAATTCCAGCATATCTTCCTACTTTGTATTTGGTATCAGAAAGACTCAATTCGCCACGAATACTTTTCATGCATATTAGGTGACTGAGACATGTACACGGTCAGTTTGGAATATTAGAGCAAATAATCAATGTTCCAACATCGCCAAAGTATCACTTCTATCGCGTGGCGTTCCACGCACCATTTTTTTTTATTTTAAATTTATTCTGCATTATTTATGACGAAATTACAGCTGACTGCAACAGATAACACCAGCAAGTTTTTCGTACAAAGTAGGAATTGACTTCAAATTTTTTTTCTTATATTACTTGTTATGTAAGAGGTTTTAAGAATTTTCCGAACTTTAAGTAAACGAGAAAAGTCCGAGAAAGTTGTTAAATAAAACAACCGTTTCTACAATTTTTAATCAAAATATTTACAAATATCAAATAAAATTAGTCATACATCTAAGCTTTCTTAAAATTGGTTTGAAGCTAACGTTGACGTTCACACAAAATAAACGCAATTTTCATTATTAGTTGATTATCTTTAAAAATACAGAGTAAGAGTTAATTAAATTAGGTATTTAGGATTACTACGCTTAAAAAATACATTACAACACACAGGTATGATACATAAGTAAGATCATGAGTGCGGTTCATTAACTCAGAGATATTAAAAAGATAAATTACAAGATGGAATAAAAATGGGCTGATAGGAAGTACATAACTTTTTTAGAATATGCAGCTTTCACAATGTGAGTTCATGTTAGAAATTAGAGAAATTATGAATCTCCATGGCAACTGATCCCACTTCTCTAGCAAAGTTGTTTTCAGATCGCAGATGGTTCTGAGAAGGGGAATTGTCCTTGCCCTTTCAAAAGCTTCCCAAGTGTATTCCATAAAGTTAACATCTAGAAATCTGGTTGACCACAATCCATCTGCAGTATATATTCTCACATACCAGAAATTCATTGACTCTACGAATCCTATGTGGACGAGCGTTGTTTCCCATGTAAGTGAATCAAGGCCGATTACATCACTGAAAAGGCGGATATAAACTCTACTTCACAGCATTCAAAGAGACTTTGTCAAATGGCATTTGGTCAAATGCGCATTTATACAATTTCAGCCCAGACCATCGAAATTCCGCTACCATGAAAATCTCTTTCTCGGATGTTGGAGGACATTTAATGGGTCAGTACTTCCCTCCAGATGGATGTACGTCAAGAATTAATGGTCAAGCTGAACATGAACACCATAGAAAGGTTTCCCACTGATCCTGGCTTCAATGGGGATGTTTTCTGCCTCATGTTAAATATGCTGTTCTATGTGGAGAAGTGAACAGGACTCGAACAGTAGATTTTCATTGAAACATCTTTTTCATTCAAACTTTTGGAAATGATAGCCCTGTAAACTCTAGTTCTGAATGAATTTCAAAAGGTAGCTGAGAAATTGTTGCAGTCTTATTGCGCGTATTAGATAATGATTTTATACGCAACGGTTTTCTCTACAGATATTCTTGCATATACTACTTGTATATGCCTTTTATCTTCTGATGAGGTCTCATCAAAATGTTTGCATAAGTGGCATATAATGCTGGGGGTTTCATTAAAGTCCCCAGCAATTTGCAGACTGATTAGCCTCAAGTCCCCTGACGATTCATCATCTTATTACATTGGTAATTACTCGTTTTAACTATTTGCTTTTGTATTTTAACGAATTTTTTTAAAGGATGAAATATATAATTAATTGTACCTTACATATTGAATGCAAACAGTAGTAAGTAACCAAGACGTTTGCATTGTTTTAAACTTAATCGGAATCGTTTACATAATATGTAATGATTTAATAAGAATTTGTATTTCTTATAACATGTATTCTTTTCTATAGATGAAAAATGTCCCAGATACAGAATACTACTTATAACTAATAGAAAGCTAATTAATATTTAAAAACTGCTATTACAAAAGAATTCAAACCTTCTTATTACAACTGAAAAAAAATAAAAGAGGGGACCTGAAGTTAACAATAAAATAAAATTTATCATTGATAGTTTATTTTTATTAAGTAAGACAAGTTATGAAATAAAATCTCTCCAATGTGTATACAATACTTACATAAGAATGGAATGGATTTAAAAAAAATCAGAATTATGACGAATAGAAACAAAGCCAAAAAAATTAGAACGAACATAGTTTCAATTGCTCAGAATCAGTTAAGTGAGATTGACTGATTGATTAGTTATAAATTAACTCCACAGTTTGAAGTTGCATGAGTGTTGATGATGAGGGATTTCGTGAGTTTGAACCATGTTGAAGTGAAGAGAGTGACATCTGAGCAGGCACCTCATTCTTCAAACTTCCATGACTGGACGATATGAGAACTTTGAACATCAATTGATTTAGGTACATCAGACCCCCTCCCCCTTCCCTTTCAGTGGTACCAGGTCTCGAATCTATACCTCGACAGAAATATTTGGTTATCATAGCCATTCAATTATGAGAGAAAAGACAAATTCTGGAAGTAACATTTTATCGTAAACTTATATTTAATTCAATTAAATATAAGTTTAATTAATATAAGTATATTTAAATTGCTAATAATATCAAAGCTGAGCAACATGCTAACTACTGCAGCAAGTCATAAATACAATATTTGATATGAGATATCTTTCTCCAAGTATGGAAACCCACCGAAATATAAATATTTTAAGAACCAACTAATTTAGCATTCATTGTATCCCATCTGTCTTCCTGCGGCTTTGAAGGAATTGGAGTTTTTCATTTCCTACTATTAGTTCAGTCTTTCCCTATATATATCTTGTTTAAATTTTCAAGCGTGAATAAAATGCTTTCTATTCATCCATTCAAGTTTAAATAAATTTTTTAAACTTGTAGTGGTTACACTTGATTTAATACAGTTTTTTCAAATATTAATTCATTAATTAAATTTATTCTGCGTTACTTCTGACAAATTTCTGCAACAGATGGCGCCAGTAAGTTTTTCTAACAAAGTACAAATTGACGTTAAATTTTTTTAAAATAACTTGTTTATATTATTTATTTAATTATAACTCTCTCTGATAGAGTTATTCTACTTGTGAAAGGTAATGGCAAACATACACTTTTAAGTTCTAGTACAAAGTTCGTCGCCAATTGCCCTGAGTAGGGCACACACATTGCTAAACAACAACAAAAAAAAAAAAATCTAATATGTAGTTTTTAGTTGAAACAACCCGAGTAAATTTTGTACAAATTAAATTCATACCTAATACCTTTGTACTCCATGATAAAAGACTGTTTTGCTTTTAAAGCTTTGGCGAGATGAGTATTTACTTCCATACCTTCTCTGCACATCTTGATTGCGGGTAAAAATAATTCTTTCCACGGAAGGGAGCCAAAGCGATCATGAATATGTTCGTAACCAGCAACCTCTCCCGGTACAGCGATGGCAAGTCCACCTATCCAAATTCAATATTATAAGTATTCACCTAATATAATAGCAAATGAAGCCTTTTTCAACATCATTACAAGGAACTCAAATCAGAAATGCATGAAAATTTTGGGTTTTTACGTATTACAATAGAACGTCGTTTATCGGAACGTTTATTATCCGGAGCGTCAAATATCCGGACCAGGTGTTTTTTTGTCAACTACATGTACTGTATATGAATATGTTTTCGAATAGTGTGGGAACTCGCTCGAAATACAGAGCCTGAAAAATGCATAGAATAAGCTGTGGCCAGATTTAGAAGGCGAAAAAGACTTCAATGACGACAACAGGGAGGAGATTACAGACTTTGTAAAATCGTTCCCAGGATTTCAAGAATGCGATAAAGAAGATGTAGAAACTTGGATGGCATGCGATGCAGAAGACTGTGGATTTCAAATGCTAAATGATGACGAAATTGTGACTTCCGTACAAGAAGAATCCGATCCTGTCGGCGATGAAACGGATGCAGACGAGGAGAGCAACAACAACAAAAGTAGCAAGAATACATCAAATGCTGACGTGCTTTCTGCATTAGAGACAGCTATGGAGTGGTACGAACAACAATCAGAGTGCTGTCCTACTCAACTATTGCTGCTCAAGAGAGTCAGAGACCTTTCAGCGAAAAATCGTAGGTGTACAATAGTACAGCAAAAAATAAGTGATTATTTTCCACAATAAAGGTAAAATTGCGATACTTTGCTCCTATTTTGTTTTTTATTCGCGTTCGCTTCCCGCATGTGATGATTTTCAATATTCATTTCGCATTCAGTTTCGGTTATACGAACAATCACGCATCCGAATAGTGTCCGGTCCCAATTGATTCGGATAAACGACGCTCTACTGTATACCGTTGACCAATATGAAAATACTTCGTCACTTCAGAATCTGTTGTCAAATGCTGTCCTTGTTGGTGTCTTTGAACTTGCGCGGGAATGGTGTCATCATTTGGCTGTATATCGCGGTATTTGACGACGCCTTTTGATGTGACGCAATTGGTCGACGTAACTACCAAATTTTGTAATGGTTAAAGGGACTGATGCCTCTAATTTTTACTTAAATAATTAATATAGACAAGAGTTGGAACTTTAATAATATTATTTATTTTTAATTGGTGCAAAAGAATTAAGAATCTTAATTTTTTACTATTCTTCGATGTAGTCATTAGAATGTCACAACCTGTTATCACTGATG
This sequence comes from Trichonephila inaurata madagascariensis, assembly GCA_019973955.1. Lineage (NCBI taxonomy): Eukaryota > Metazoa > Arthropoda > Arachnida > Araneae > Nephilidae > Trichonephila > Trichonephila inaurata. The sequence continues at coordinate 83,099 of BMAV01007103.1, forward strand.
AGGACACCTTCTGTTATCAACGACAACTTATGCAATGCATTAGGGAATTATGAAAAAAACCTTTGAATATTAAAATCACTTACTGAATATACAAAATCTAATAAAAGGCATTTAAAATTGCAGTTGTAAAATAAAAAATATATATAGAAATTTCAAATTAAAAATCAGTTGAACTCATATTTTCCACTTTAGTAAAACAAATTAAGTAAATAATGTGTTGAGAAATTATGGGAGCATCTAAGTAAATTCTGAAGGTTCCAATAGTAGGTAAGATGTTTGAGGTTATAAGTACAGGTAAATTTACTTCACATTAATTTATATAAAATTTTTATAAATAGAAAGAATAGAATTTTTATGAATAATCAGTTGTTCTAATCTCTAAAGCTATAATTCAAATGTAATAGTACAATATAAATCTCTTTACATTATTAGGTATATTAAATGTTATTTAAAATCTAGCAAAACAACTCTGTTCAATTCAAAGTATGCTAAATTAAAATGATTGTATATTTTCTGAGCAGCGCTAATATATTTGTAGCAAAACACTTATGCGAGTGTGAAAGTCATTGTTTGGAGAATTTCTGAAAAAAATTCTTCAAGACATACTCTTCTACGTCTTCATTTACTTATTGAAGAAATTAAATATATCGAAAGTGATATTTTTTGAGAAAAATGGAAGTATACATAACTACCAGTAGCTCACACAGAAATTTTTCAAGGGAGGAGGGGGGTCCGAGATCGAAAGTTCACCTTTCTTGTATCATGCTCTTTTGGATTTTGTCGATTTTCGGGAACAAAACACAGTAAAAAACTAATTATTGAATAAATAATTAGCATTAATTAATAAAATTAATCATTAATAACAAATACTTAATTAAATTTTACGTACTACATACTTAGAATTATAATCAACCCCTTGTGTGCGCCACTGATAACTATCAATTATCTTGAGCTAACAAACCCTTAGTAATATGAGCTACATATGCTTGATAATAATCCTTCAAAAAATTTTTTAAATCTTTAAGATCTTAAGAAGCTTAGAAAAAATTAAAGTTTAGATTCGCCTGAAATTTCAGCAACTTCTTTCATAAGTTTGTTACCTGTTTCCAAAAACACATTAATATTCTTTTTTTAAAATAGACCATTGAGATGTATTCGTCATTCATACTTGTTACGTTGAAAAATATACCCAATTATATTAATTTGTATACCTATTTCAGACCTAAGTTAATGTAACATAATAACAGAACACTTTTGAAATTCTCTCTAGTTTTTATGACGGCATTTCGTGCGATTTTATCCTTCACTTTTCATTTCTCTTCTACCATAAAGCCTGTGTTATTTCTTCAATGTTTATGCTCATAAGTAAGAACTTAAAAGAACTGGCTTCCTTTACGAGATTTTTTTTATGAGAATAATGAGGAGATGAGAAATATAACACTTCTGACAATATAGTGAAATACGTTTCAGGTATCCGACTACGTTCGGAACCGTGATTTTGCAAAAGCGTATAAATGGATAACATTGATGATATTTAGCGTCCCTTAGATTAGAAAATGTATATAAAATTGTTTTAAGAATATTATTACCAAAAAAAATTATTTAAGTACAATATTTTGACAAAAAATGAACATAGAATGACCCATTTTCAAAATATTCTCCTTTTGTGAAAAATGCTTCTATTATAATATTTTGCCTGTGTATAGCTCAAACCTCTGTACAGAGCCTCAACTAAAATTTTTGAAATATATAACTTAGAAGTGGGTTTATCCATGTTTTACGACAACAGAGGGAAAAAATTTTAAGAAAAAAACATCGATAATTATTTCAATTGGTTGTAACTCTGAATATATATATATATATATATATATATATAATGTGAATTTTTTAAAAAAAATAATCAAACTCTCTGGAGAAGTCTTTACTTTAAATAAGCAAAATATTATTATTGTAGAAGCATTTTTTATAGAAGGAGAACATTTTCAAGAAAGGATATTCTAACTTAATATTTACCAAAATATTGTATTTAAATAAATGTTTTTTGTCAACATGTCCTTAAAACAATTTTCTACATGTATTCTAATTTAAGTGACACTAAACATTATGAAAATTATCCATTTATACGTTTTTTTAAAATAACGGTTCTGAACGTAGTCGGATACCTTAACGCGACAACGCCTAAGACGAAATATCGGTAAAATACGAAATAATACAACGGTCCCGACTAACTACGATACGACTAAATGTTCGTATAAAGAAACGAGAGCTTTTTTAACACGCTTTTATAAGTTTCACTTGTATGTAACGGAATCTTTGAATTCGATTTTTACACGCTTTAAAAGATCAGATTAATTCGGAATTTTGCACGCTTACAAGGTCCGATGAAAATACAATAATTTCATAATTTTGTTCCATTGTCATGATCAGGATAATCAGGAATAGCGATTTCCAAATTGGCGACTAATTCATTATACCGTTTCCAGATTTGGCGACTAAAAGATTAAGTTACAACCTTATAAAAGCGAACACGTTTGCATCAGCAATTCCTTACCATAAAATAAGCAATTCTTCAGTTTTTCTGAAAATAAAAATAATAAAAATAATAAAAAGACTTGTGCATGTGAAAAAAAAATTTATATTCTAACCCAGCGTTTCTTAAACTTTGGGGTGCATGATAACCCAAAGTAGGTGGAGCGAGAATATCGAAAAGTCCAAAATAAATGATGTAAAATAATTATATATTAATTTACTGAAAGGAAGCAAAACAAAATATACATTCTGACACGATAAAAAATAAAATATACATTCACACTCATATAAGATACTTATAAATGTATCAGTGCGGCAAAAAGTATTTAATAATTGATTTATCAATACTAAAATAAAAGCAAATTTAATAATTACTAGTGACTTCCACGGACCTGTCATATACAAAATATAATACATATATTGATAATATGTGCAGTTTATAATATTAAAGTCGCATTGTAGCTTTAGAGTCGAAGTACATTATTATTGCATTCAATACATTGTTGTTGTATGAGTGGCGCTTGATGAAATTATGACTGAAAATTGGGTTGCAAATATGGAAAGTTTGAAAAACACTGTTCTAATCCCTAAACTGAGACATAAAGTCTGTTTTTCTAAATTCTTTTGACGGATATGTGAAACGAAACATCATTCATTGTTTCATTTTATAAAAACAGCTGAGAATTGATTCAGAGGTCTTACCGGATTAAATAATTTCTCATAAACTCTCCGATCCAAAAAGTGTACTTTTATGTCTAATACTGATGCAAGTTTCAGAGAGAATATTGAGATCTTTTGCATGAAATATTTCAAACTTAGCTCTTCTAGATTTCCTTCAGTTGGCTGATCCTACATTTTGCAAACCAGGCCGTATCGTCGCACTGATAGGATGCCAATGAGTATTCCAGATTCTAAAAAATGATGTATTTAAGATCAATAATAATAAGATTTAATTTATCAATGAATAAATAATAGTTTAAATACCTAAAAACGCATGCTTTTATTGTAGATTGAACTAAGAAATGAAAAAATAAATAAATTATAGTTTAAAATAACTAAGAAACACGCTTCATGTTAAATCGGACTAAAAAGTAAAAAAATAATTCTTAACATAAGAATAAAATGATTAACGAGAAAATTAATGTCATTGTAGTAAAAGTGTGTGGGTTGCTTTGTACTATATTTTTCCTAACTCAGCATTTTACAATAGAACAAGTAAGAAATTATAACAATTGATATAGAGCACCCCACACTTTTACCCCAATGACATTTATTTTTTCTTTAATCATTCTATTCTTATATTAATTATTATTATTTTACTTTTTAGTTCGATTTAATAAAAAAGCGTGTTTTTTAGTTTTCTTAAACCATAATTTATTATGCATTTTTTTCTCTTAACACGAAACAAAAATCGCTTAACACGATAAGATTTTCCTTCTGGGAATGAACAAAATATGGAAAGGACCAGCCAGATTGGACAGTACTACTGTAACATCGGAAGAATTCGCTGCAGTGTTTTCAGCCTCAATTAGAGTAGATAAATTATTTTGGGGCTTGTTTAAAGCTAAAAAAAATATCGTTGATACAGATTCCGGCGATGAAAATGAAATGAATAATGTAACTCCTGTTCCCACGTCATTTGAAATGAGGAACATGATGAAAAATGCGTTCAGTTATTTAGACGCACATTCCAATGGGGAAATGTGAGTAACAAAAAGGTTGACATTGAACAATTTGATGCTATAAAAGACAATACAAAGAAAAATATATCAGGTTATTTTCCAAAATTTCAAACAATGCCTTTTTTTCAAAGAACTTGAAACGTTTGTATTAAATTTCATTAAGGTCTTGTGAATGTTTTTGTTTCATTGATTTTTATTAAATACACACATATATACATATCTATGTAAAAATAAAATATACTCTAATAAACTTAATTTTTTTGAAACATGCTTTCTTGCAATACTGTTTACCAAGAAATTCTTTTAACACGAAAAAATATTCCGGTTCCCTCAATTTTGCGTTAAACGATTTTCACTGTAAATTTATTTCAAACAGCGATTAGCCAAGTCTGGATTGAGGCGTGGTTTTAGTAATGGTTTTATATCATTTGGATTGTATATCCCTTACTTAACTTAAATATATTCGATTCTTTTTCTTTTGCCATCTCTTTCAAGCTTGAGAGTAATAAATAAATTGCGGAATAAAAAAATTATAGTTTAAAAAAACAAAAAAACACGCTCTTATGGTTAATTGAACTAAAAAGTAAAAAATAGTAATTAATATAAGAATAAGATGATTTACGAGAAAATTAATGTCCTTGAGGTAAAAGAGTGGGGGGGGGGGGCTCTATATGAATTGTTATAACGTTATATTCCAAAATGCCCTGGGTTAGTGTAAGAATTTAGTACAAAGCACATCCCTCACGTTTTTACCACAGTGACATTAGTTTTCTCGTTCATCATTTTATTCTTTATTAAGAATTATTTTTTTACTTTTTAGTTCAATTCACTATTATGCTTATTAGTTTTTTTTTTAACTATAATTTTTTTTTTCATTTTTTAGTTCAATCAACAGTAAAAGCAAGTATTTTTAGTTTTCTTAACTATCATTTATTCATATACTTTTTTTTAAAAATTTTGGCCCACGACCGAAAAAGTTTGCTCATCCCTGAGTTAGAACGAATTTTTTTTTTCACATGCACGAGTCATTTTTTTTAAATTACCATTTTTAGAAAGAGACTGGACAATTGCTTATATTATAATAAGAAATTGTTGACGCAAAAAACATTTTCGCTTTTAAGATCACTCTTAACCTTTTAGTCGCCAAATCTGGAAATGGTATAATGAATTAGTCACCAAATCTGGATTATCCCATCTCCTGATTATCCTATTCAGGACAATGGAACAAAATTATAAAATTACTGTATTGTTCACGGTCTTTGACAAGTGTGCAAAATTTCGAATTAATCTGACCTTTTAAAGTGGGTAAAAATCGCTTTCAAAGATTCCGTTACATACAAGTCAAACTCATAAAAGCGTGTTAAAAAGTATACAGTTCTTAGTATAAATTCTTGCAAGTCTCCCACATGAACTATAGGCACTTATCTTTGAATTTTATCGAATATAATCTGTGGGAAGTTTACAAAATTAAGTATAAAATAATAAAGGTATATAGGGTATACCAGGATTATTGGGGTAAACTTGAAGGGGTGGTAAGAGACATCATAAGTATTAAGATTTGCAGAGCAACCCATAGTCGGAAACGTTTTCATTCGGAGCTAGGTGGCGTTGTTCACAAGAGCATTGGAGGAAACAGACCTGCATTGTCGCAGCCATTTGAGCTGTCATCTGCCGCAAAGGAATATGGAACAGTGTTACGAACACCTAGCTGGCAGATATGCACCTGATTTTTGGATAAGCAGAAGGAAATGCACGAGCAACAGAAAGATTGTATCGCGAATTGTACTCACAGAGAGATGCACCGGACCACTGAAGGCTTACTAATTTTTTTTCATCCCAATTAGGAAGATCTGGATTATTATGGGGTAATAGGCATATTGAAGTTGTGCCACGAGTGACTCGAATTTCCAATATAGAGCAAAATGTGTTCGATACCGTTCGAAGGAATCCGAGTAGCAGCGTATGAGCCATAGCTGCTGCCGTTGGAGGATCTTGGAGTAGTGTTCCTCGAGTTTTGTGGCGTGAAGTCTAACCATTACACTCATACCATCTTCGTAGAGTACCATCACCAATTGTGATGCAAATTAGATGCATCTCTGATGGTCCTGTACACCTCTCTATGGGTACCTTTCGTGATACAATCTTTCCGCTGCTCGTGTATTTCCTTCTGCCAATCCATAAATCAGGTACATATCTGCCAGGTATGTGTTCGTAACACGGTTTCACACTCCTGTGCGGGAGATAACAGCTCAAATGACTGCGGCAAGGAAGGTCTGTTTCTTCCAATGCTCTTGTGAACAACGCCACCTGGAACCGAATGAAGACGTTTCCGACCATGGGTTGTTATGCAAATCCGAATCCTTATGACGTCCCCTTCCTCCCCATAAAGTTTGTTCCTGGGACACCCTGCATAATGTAGGAGCTACGTTGTATCTTTGGGTACAGTAAGGCCGGTTTCACTCGATATAACTTTGAGTCAGTCAACTCGTTTCCTGTCATCACACCGCTAGTGGGAAGAGGGGAGAGAATTCCCTTCACTCGTGGACACAAAGATGACTGAAAAGGGAGTGCTGGATTCATCGATGCAATGATTGGGACCTAAGGAATAACAAAAAGCTTCTTTTATCTTCGATACACAAGTAGCCTCGAGTGAAGAGTGTAGCTTCCACAATATCCTTTTAGTTGAGTCAACTAGTGGGTGATGCTTGAGGGTGTGGCACAGCAGGGAGTGCCAGTTGACTATGTTGTAAAGGGATCCATGAGATTTCTGTTCAAAACTAGCTCCTGACTATCTGCTTTTTCTGTTAGGTGAGGCACTAGTTGATTCGTATGAAAATGTTCTAACTACAATAGTTTAGTGAAACTCAGAGAAGTACCCGATTTTGGAGGCCCTAATACCTTTGTAAAATGAAATGCAGCAAACACATGATACCTACCCATCCGAGCCAAAGATGCATTGCCATGGAACATGTCTTCTGTAGCCTCTTCAGGTGCCACTTCACGGGCATCTATGTAATAAGCAGTTTTTTCAGCTCTGAAAAAACAACAACAGTAACATATATAACAGTTACTGTAACATATAATTGTTTGTAAACGAATTAATCATATGAAGACAAATTTCAGTAATTTGAAAGTTATTCAAGAATTCAGTGAATCGAAGACAATTTAAAATAAATAATGTGTCAAATATCAAAAAATGAAAGATCTAATGAAAAGACGTCGCCAAATGCCGCAATATGCAGTCAATAATGGAAAATTGTTCCCCCCACCTGTACCAGCACATTAATCTTCTTCATGCATACAATGACAGTAATTGGCTTTGGATTTGGTAAAACTGGTAGATGGTATAATACCTAAGTTGCAAAAATATTGTATGGAAACTATCAATTCTACAGGAATTTTTATTCTATTATGAGTTTAAAGTTATTAATATGAATAGGTGAAAAATAAATACAGTTTAAGATGGATCAAAGCAAGCATAGCATAGTGTAAGGGGAGTTGGAAATCTCTCTATTTTTACTGACAATGTTAAATTGCCTATTTTCGATGTACCTTTTCTCAAAATCTGTTATATGTACATGCTTGAAATTTTTCATACAATTAAAGTACACCTTTCTCATTATACTGAAAGGAAATCTTAGCTAATTTTGAATTTTTTCATAATTTATAAAATATTTTATCAGACGTAGTAAAATTTGACCCATTTTTCACATAAAAAATTGTGAAAAATGAGTTTCTGATTTCTTTACAAAAAGCTCATTTCAGTATATATTAGCCATCATTATAAATATATCATACAAAATTTACATACCTATGAACAGTAAAGGTACATCGAACATCAAAATATACATTTTGAGATAAATTCATTTTAATGTATACAGTGAGACTTCTCGGCTAGGAAATAAAAAAATAAAAGGCACAATTTACAATAAAAGATACATGTTTTGGTTTATATCAGACGTTTAACTTTTAAGCAAAAAAGAAGTATTTTGTTTACATTTTTCGCCATTCAAATTGTGACGGGCTCACGCGTCTTTTTTTGATTTTTGGATCTGAGGACAGATGATAATTACAAGATCTTCCATTCATAATGACACATATATTTTTTAGTTATTTGTCACTGTGGATGAAAGAAGGGAAACTCGTAAGTAAACAAGAACACGTACAATATTCTGCGGAAAAGGCACTCGACATTTACAGTTCCTTGGACATTTTCGTGTACTTCCAACGAGGTATCTGGCTGTACAGAATTTGGGGATTTTTTTAAACACCCTGTATATAAACCAAATTATACTAACAACCCTAAGAAATCACTGCAATGAATAAATAATTTGTTTACTATCATAGGAATATGTAGGGAAAAAAAATTTAGAAAAGTAATGCAAAATTTTACTGTATTCTAAAATACTGAAAATAGAACATGCCACTTTATTTTTCCTTATTTTTTTCAAAGATTTTAGTATAGTTAATGTTTGGCGGCATCGAGAATAAGCAAGGAAGATTCAAACAATCCGTATCTTCTCATTTCTTAATGAAACTGTTGCATAAGTTCCAGAACACTAGTGGAATGAGCTCAAACATTTCGCAAAGTTCTTATAATTCGTCAATTGTATCACAATAGTAAAAAGTTTTGTGGAGGAGAAAACTTAGATTAAATCAGAGATGCATTTGTGTTTGTATTATATTAATTTATATAAATAATTAGACCTCTAGTTTTCCCTCTTATTTTCGTTTCATAAAATTTTCTATAAAATAATATTAGGTGTGGATGAATGATTCCAACAGAAAAGATAAGTCTTTCTCATTTCGTTTGTGTGTGTTTCGTTCGTTGGAAAAGACTCTAAGCATTTAAATCCATTAATTCTCGTTTGACACACATATGTGCGTGAAAATGTTCTGTTTAATTTAAAATAGTCTCAGATAATTGTCTGTCCCAGAATTGAGTGGCCGCGGTAAGCCGAGTGGTAAAGGTATCTGATCGTGGCTTGCCGTGTAAGATTCACAGTACCACTAAAGACCCGCCGTAAAGGGCAGCGAAGCACGTTAAATCTGTCGAGAGCTGAAACGTCCTCCCGTTGGTGTGGTGTGGTATTTAGGAGAGGGGGTGCCAGCTCAGGTGTCATCCACGCCACTTGACCATGGTTCAAAATTACGTGGTCCGTCGCCAAAAGCCCTCGTGTAGCTGAACAGTGCGACGTTAATATTCAATCAATCAACCCAGAATTGGGAAAAGTCTTACTGTCCTAGAGATAGTTATCTTTACATATTATCACGTTATATTTGGATGAGAAAAAGAGATCCATTATTTTTATGTGAACTTCAAGACTTTATTTAACATGTTTCGGATTATACCAATTTTGACCAAATATGCATCGTTTTGTTCTATAATTTGTTGCCATTTTAAAGGTTGCTTCATAATGCCTCTCTCGTAGAAGTTTTGGTCCTTATTGGCGAGAAACTCGAAAAATCACTTTTCATAAGCTTCTCTTAATGCCAATTTATCAGTAAGGAAGTTTTACAATGCAAAAAAAACATGGTAATGGCTTGGCGTCGGGTCCGGACTATATGGTAGATGCATCTAAACTTCCTAACCAAGCTCCCGGAGTTTCTTGACACAAATCACTGTAGATTTGAATGACCTGGCATTGCCCAGATGAAACACAGCACCTCTCCTGCTGGTCATTTCTGGTCAATTGCTAGATTTAAAAGCTTCAATTGTTGACAGTAGATATTCGAATTTAGTGTTTGGCCATAGGAAGCACCTTTCCAGTACCACCAAAAGCTCAGCAGAACCATCCTGGTTTGGCCACCTTTTGAACTGCTTCACCGCGCTGTAACCACGATCGTTTTTGCTCAATATTGACGTATGTGACCCATATCTTATCTCCAGTCACCATCCATTTAAGAAATGAAGTTGATTTCATTCCATTTGGTCAAGGCTTCGCAGATGGAAATTCGATTCATCTTATTTTTTGTGTTAATTGGTGTGGCACCCAAACATATTGTTTTGTTTTTAACATAGCTTTGTATAAATGATTTAAAACTGTTTAGTGGTCGATTTTTAGCTCCTAGGATACCTACGACTACTAACATGATGGTCAACTTTGACCATTTTTGCGATTTTATTGACCTGTGTGACCAACGTTTGACCTGAACGGAATCAACGTAACCAAAATTGTACATAATTGGTTGGTACAACATCGGGACCATAAACACCATTCACAATTTCAGCCATTTATCAATCTGTAAAATGTACCGATTTTTGTCATTGTTGGCTTCCATTTTTAACACCTTGTAGCTCACAACTGAATGGACCAAACAAAAAACAGCAAAATGATTTTTTAGTAGAAAATGTCATCTTTCCTTCGAGCCCAAATCAGATATTGTTTGATCGATACTTTACGAGATATTGATCACAACAGCATCTACGGAAAAAATAATGGATTTCTTTTCCTCCAACCTAATATTTTCAATGATTAAAAAGCATTTTCAATCTTTGTTGGAGATCAAATTTACAGCCCAAATAACTTTTATGCACTTGCGTTGTTGAAAAGGTTAAAGAGTATTATCTTTCGGGTTGCAAACGATCTCTTTCAATGCCCAATACCTTTTTGACAGAGAAGCAAAGGTAGTTCAAACTTCCCGTAGCATCAAACTGAAGAAAAATGATGTGTATGAGGGGAGTAAATATTTTGAGAGTTTCGTTCTTTTCTTAATTATAAAATTCTTACCTGTTATAATATAACATGAGGAAACCGCCTCCAATACCTGAACTTTGTGGATTGATAACGCCTATGCATAAGAGAACAGCTATTGCAGCGTCAGCTGCAGATCCTTTTTTTGCCAAAATATCCCTGGAAAAAAATCAATAATTAAGAAGCATGAAATTAAATTTTTAAGAATGAGCTTATAGTTGATGATTAAATCCAGTAAATTTTGCGTTTTGCAGATCTATTCGCCGCCATAAATGGATCAATATTCAAATGTACTTCATACACAGTTGCCGTACATTATCATGGATACATTAGATGGTCATCAAATCTCTTGATCTATCCTGCCTACATATTTTCCTCAGGAAACAGCTATATAATACCAGGTACCAGACGCCCATTCAGTTACCATAGAAATTTGTCAGTAGAATTAGCATCGTAACTGCTGACACTTGGGAAACGCCAGTAATCTTCCAATGAGGACAAGATTCTTACCATCACACCTACATGATAGCTGGTGATCGCTCATTTTAGCAATTATTTAACCTTTTTGGAAGTAAAGAATATGTCTTTTAAACGTACATCTTTATTGCCACAAACGCATCATTTATTGCCTAGGTAATCAGTTTCTGAATATTACATTGTATTGATATTATTGTATTGATTTATTCTCATTTTCTCAATTTGGACGGACCATAATTACAGATACATTCCTCTTTAGAAAGAAACGAGATTCATCCGGGAACAATACCCAATGCCATCCAATAGTTCAAGTATGATGACAATGCAAGCACGACATGCATCTAGCCCTGTGTTGAGCGGTCAACGGTACCCCTGTTGCTGGTATCCATGCACGTAACTGTACTTTATGCAACCTGTTGTGTATGTTTTGGATTGGTGAGTGAATGAGTGAATGTGGGGGTTTGGCGCAAGAGCCAAATCTGGCTATACTGCGCCAAACATATGTCAAAATACACTGCTGGTTACCGTAAATGCAACACCCTGAATGAAGCATGCAAATAATATGAAATTTACAACATGCATTAGCGGAGGTGAGATATGCAAATGATTAAAATTTCAGCGCAGACACACATCACGCGCGCCTCTGGTGCCACCTCAAAGCACCATTTAAGGCTTGGAGATTTCAACGATTTCAAGATCGGCAATTGTGTTTTTCTTGTGGTTTTTCAAAAAAACGATCAGTTATGTCTCGTAGAAAACAGCGATAAGCTTTTGATCAAGTATCCGAGTTCGACAGAGGAAGGATAGTGGCCTACCGAGATTGTGGATTACCTTTAAGGAAAATCGGTAGTCGTGTTGGATGAAACCAAACAACTGTAATGCAGATATGTAACCGTTGGATGCAGGAGGGTACGACGGACCGACGTGGTCGATCGCATCCACCTCAGTGCACCACTTCACGTGAAAACAGGCAAATTGTGCGCATGGCAGTGATGGATCGCTCAGTCACATCACGAACCATAGCACAGCACATTGAGTCTGTAACGCATCATTCAGTGTCTGCGCGTACCATTCGATGCCGTTTACAGCAGAGTGGTCTGTCCGCAAGACGTCCATTGCTTGGTCTACCCTTGACGCAGAACCACAGACGTCTCCGTCACCAATGGTGCGATGAAAGAAGGATGTGGGCGGCAGAATAGCATGAAGTTGTCTTTACTGACGAGTCACGCATCTGTCTGCAACACCACGATGGTCGGATTCGAGTCTGGAGACACCATGGTGAGAGGATGCTGAACAGCTGCGTTATGAACCGCCACACTGGGCAGTATTGGATATCACTCTCGCTCTCCTCTAGTACGCATTGCCGGTACTTTAAATAGCCAGCGCTACATCTCCGAGGTGTTGGAGCCAATTGTCCTTCCTTATCTTCAGGGCTTGGTCACAGCCATATTTCAACAGGATAATGCGCGACCACACGTGACACTCATTGTCCAAAGGTTCTTCGTCAATCACCAGATTGAATTGCTTCCCTGGCCGGCTCTCTCTCCAGATCTTCCGCCGATAGAAAACATGTGGTCCATGGTTACTCAACGATTGACCCAGATTACACCCCCAGCTGCCACACCAGATCAACTTTGGCCACGTGTGGAAGCTGCTTGGTCTGCTGTACCTCAAGAACACATCCAAAGTCTCTTTGAATCAATGCCGAATCGTGTGGCAGCGGTGATCTCTAGCAATGGCGGCTACTCTGGCTACTGATTCTGGCAGGAACCACACTTCAGAGAAGTCTATAAATTTAATCATTTGATACTTGGTCAACATGTTATCTACAAAATAAATTTTGTTCTACTATCTCTTGTCTTTCTTGGTGTTGCATTCACGGTGGCCAGCAGTGTATTAAAACTTTTCATGAAGTATGTAATAAATACTGATGATACAGTTTAAATAAAAGTTAAAATATAAAATCATATATAAAAATCTTTTTCAAATGATAAAAGCTATCATAATTTGGTGGGGGATATCACCCACCCAGACAAGTTCTTAATATAAAGGCATTTAAACAGACAAATGAAAAATGTGAATTTAAAGCAAAGTTCAAGCAATCAATGTTTTATGAAAAAAAATTAGCTCCTATTTTTTCTGAAGCGTTTTGGAGTTAACGCGCGCAAATATTTTTCAGGATAGTTTTACCAATACTCCGTCAAGATGTATTTATCTGCAGGATTTGGTTCAAATTCATCCTCCTCCTCGTCATACGTAATCATGTCTTCCTCATCTGTTGCATATTCATATTCTATAGGTGCTGACTTTCTAGGTCTATATGGAGCCATTTTTATTTCGATTTCTCGTTTCTGTACTGTTGTGCCTTTTCTTCTATTTTTTGAATTTTGTTTTACACTCTTTGCGATTTTAGAAGCATTAGAAGTTTCACTATTGGATGTAGTAGCGCAGACTCTGGTATGGGAACTGATGGTTGAACTATGGTTTGAATGGACACAGATCCACCTGCTCCTGGAAACAACTGCCTTCGTATGTTAGGATCCATGGAGAAAGGGTCTCGAATAGTCAACTGACGAATATGCCGGTCTGTGCGCTCTTGCATGCGCCTGTTCCCACCACTTCGTTTCGGCGTACACGTAGATTTTCTTGAATCCGTTGTGTGGTGGTACTTACGTTGTGCCCAACACGAGTTGCTATAGTTCATGGAGTTTGATAATAAGGTCACTTTTCTCGCTCGTTTACTGATGCTATTAAGCTTGCCGACGTCTCAGAAGCATTTTCTATTTTCTTTGAATGTCGCTAATGCAACGCAAAACCTCAGATGCTTTTTACGAGAAGGAAAGTTACCGACTTTATACCCCGAATAGAGAAACCACGTAATCAAGTGCGTGCGCAAATTTAATCATTTGCACATCCATCTCACCACTATCGTTCCTGAATCTTTGCATGACACTAAGTGCATTATTTCTTAGTGTTGTAATTTCACTTTTGAGGAGTGTATCAATGCTGCACACAAGTTTAAAAAAAACTTCTATTTTCATGTTAACTTTAAAATTGCATAAATCCGCCAGCAATATGAACTTTTTAAATAGCTTAGTTCAGCCCCCAAGAAAATTTTTAAAAATTAGTACACCAAATTTTATCAAGCTATAAATGTAAGAGTTTTCGGTTAATACCTATCAAAAGTTTGATAATTTTTTTTATATAAATTTTATTTTGGGTACAAATGCGCCCATTATGAGTTAATAGTTATTTTTATGAAAGGATAAATGTGTGTACAAGCTTGTAATCTTTATATATAAAAATAACGTGTCGCAGTGTTTGTGTCCGCGATGAACTCTAAAAGTACTCAACCGATTTTAAAACAATTTTGTGTATTGTGTGTCATTTCCTCCAACTTAAAATATAGAATACTTTTGCCGGAAATTTGAAGAATCCTAGAAAAAAGAAAATTTCTAAAATATTGCAATGCGTGTGTGTCTGCAGAAGCGGATTTTGAGGGACAAAAGTGCACGAAAAGTGAATGCCTGGCGTATTTCGAAGCTTAAAATCCGAATTTCGAATCTTTTCCAATAATACCGGGAACATAGCCGGATAGTGCCGGTCAACCGTATTTTAGACACACCATGGCAGAGCTTACCTTAAAAGCCTTGGAGCTCGAGCGCTTGGTCCCTGATGTATTTCAAAATGGGCAATCCGGATCTTATATGCTATCTGAGAAATTACCTTAACTTTGCCGAAAATTCCGGACGACCGTCTATTATGCGAACCATGACAGGTGCTTATCCTAAAGGTCGAGAGCAAAAAAATTGCGTTTCTGGTGTATTTCGGAATTGTGAACAAGATTCTGAAATCGAATTTTAGAAATTACCTTAACTTTGCCGGGTAATGCCGGACGGACGTCTATAACACGAACCGTGGCAGGAGCTTACCCTAAAACTTAGAGCGGAAAAAGGGCGTTTCTGGTGTACTTCGAAACTGCACACAAGAATCTGAAATCGAATTTTAGAAATTTCTGCAACTTTGCCGGATAATGCCGGATGACCATATTTTAGATACACCGGGTCAGGGAATTACCTAAAAGCCTTGGAACGTGAAAACTTGGTCCCTGACTTACCTCCAAACGGACAATCTAAAATTGATATCCAATTCGAGAAATTCCCATAACGTTGCCGGATAATTCCGACCGACCATATTTTACGCAGACCGTGACAGGGCTTACCCTAACAGTCTTGGTGCGTGAAAAGTGCCTATCTGGTGTACTTCGGGTTGGTGGTTGAAAATCCGAAATCGAATTTTAGAAGTTCCCGAAATTTTGCCGGATTATGCTGGACGACCCAAATGGAACTGAACTCGCAGGCTGGAGGGCAACGAATAAAGTTCCAGTTGCGTATAGGGGCGGGAAACGAGAATCTGATATTTCAGAAATTCCCGTAACTTTGCAGGATATTACCGGAATTAGGTGGAAAGACTTTGCATTCAAGTCCCACGTCCGGATTTTCATTCCCTCTAGCGATTGAACTTGCTCGCGCTGGGGCATCAAAAGTCAATCCCTGTGTGCATTTTGGAGTGTGGAGTGAGAGTCTGAAATCGAATTTTAGGAGTTCGGATAACTTTGCCGGATAATGCCGGATGACCATAATATTCGCGGCCTAACTTGCAGACGCAGGAATGCAAAACGTGAGTCTTGATCCGAAAATTCTCATCCAATTTAAGAAATGCTCATAGCTCTATCAAACAACGCCAGATGATCATTTGCGCGAACTATGGCAGAGGCTTACCTTAAAATTCTTGGGGTATGAGGGTAATTATCTGGTGTTTTTCTGAGTAGGCTGCAAAAATCTGAAATAAAATTTTAGAAATTCCCGTAATTTTGCTGCATAATAGCCGGACAACCATAAAACCCCTTTCAGAGACTGAACTTGCAGGGCAAGGTGCACCGATATTGGTCACCGGGTGCATCTTGGGGAGGGGAACGAGAATCTGGATTCGGATTTCAGAAACTCCCCCGACTTTGGTGAATACTGCCGGAATGTGGCCGAATGGCTTTGCGTTTGAGTCCCGCGTTTGGACTTTCATTTCCTATAGCAACTAAACTTGCAGGCACAGCTTTGCAAAAATACAATTGCAATAGGAAATTACATTGGCCATTGCATTTTCAGGCATTGTTGTCACTTTGTTAGATGGGGGACAAACTGTACATTCCGCATTCAAGCTGAAATTAGACATTCATAAGAAACCAGGCGCAATGTGTACCATTGAAAAAAAAGTGGATAGGCTACGGTATTGCAAAGGAGTTCAATCATAATCATATGAGTGTACCACATCCTATAAACATTCACTTGAGACTTTTCACAGAACTTTGCAAGATTTAAGTGAGAACAAAAAATATTCAGTGATGCTGTCCTTATACTGTCTGGTGATTATCGACAGACAATGCCAGTCGTTCCTCTTGCACTACTTTTGTTCACGAGATTAACGTATGTTTAAAACAATCGCTTTTATGGCGAAGCGTCGAAACATTTCGATTGATCATAAGCACGAGAGTACAATTGCAAGTTGATCAAAAGAAGCAAGTATTTTCTAATCAACTGCTGGATATTGGAAACGGTGACGTAGAATTGCATCCCAATACATAATGCATCAAATAGCCAGACAATTTCTGTACTGTTGTTCAGACAAAAAAAGGAACTGTGATTAACAGCATCTTCCCGGATATGCTGTATAATTATCTAGATAATAATTTGCTTTGTAGTCCTGTTACTTAATCAGAAAAAATGCTGATATTAATGAAATAAACTTCCGGATATAGAGTAGTTGCCTGGTGATCCACTGCTTTTTAAAACAATTGACTGTAATTTAAACAATTACTGTTGATGAAAATAAAACCGTAAATTTTCCAACTGAGTTTTTGAATTCTCTGGATATAACAAGAATGCCGCCACACAATCTTCGGTTGAAGATTGGTTGTGTGTGTGTGTGTGACTGGTTATTCTGTTGCGTAACTTAAATCCAACTAGATTATGCAACGGTACATGTTTATTCTCTCTCTTTAAAGAATTACCGGGAAACTTCTTGAAGCAAGCATTTTCACTGTAAAGGTTAAATGAGAAATCGTCCTATTGCTCCGTGTTCCACTGATATCGTCAGAATCTCCAATATTATTCAAAAGGCTTCAATTCCCAATTCCTTTGGTTTTCGCGATGACCATAAATAAATTCAAAGCCAAACAATGTCCATTTGAGATTGGACTTAGAAAATCCTTGTTTCTCGAACTATATGTTTGACGCTCACGTTTGGGGAAACCGTCGAATCTATTTGAGTTAGCAAACGACGGGTTATCGAAAAATATTGTGCACCGTTTAGAGATTAGTTATATTAAACTTATTTATTATTATACTTTAAAATGATAAAAATAATAATAAAAATGGATAAAAATCAACGTTAGTCACTTCATTCATAAAATTAAACCTTCTTATGTTGTTATTTGACAACTTTGTAAGAGTATTTCATGTAATTTACTATACTCACACAAATAGGAGATGAATACGATACAAAATTTAAAACATTTCGAATTGCAACTCTCCGAAATTGTAAGCGAAGATTAATTTGACTGCATTGAATGGCTTAGAATAATATTTAATCAACGTATTAAAACAAAGCCACAGCAACGCGTGGCCGGGTCAGCTAGTTATTTTATAAATTAACAAGAGGATGAAAGTAAAGGCAGATTTAGAAATCTGATATTTCAAATATTTTAACAAAATTGTTATAGAAATTTTGACGGTTTATTAGACATCAAGTTTTTGAAGATCTCAGATTCTTAAAGAGCATATTTATGCTATTACATTTTAAAGTGATTCTATGCAAAACTTAGCAAACCTTCAACTGGTGTCACACACAAGATAAAATCAATAAAACAGGCCATACCTTCCTACAGTAGCACAAGGGACTGCATCCGTTGAAATCGCTGCATTCCGAAATCTTCCAAGTTCCGATTCGGATTGGTATTCAGGAAACCAATATTTATTTCGTAGTCTTGCTAACGAAATGCATGCTCCAGAAACAGCAACAGTTAAAAGGAAGAGTGTTAAGGCAAAATATAAGGCTCCTAATGCCGCTGCCATTAATGACTCCCTGCGAAAAATGAAATACAAGGTGATTCATAAAGAAGTAAACAGTTTCAATGCACCACTAATCAAAAACAATTTAAGATATTACACTCATGGACAAAAAAATTAGTGCACCAAGAAATAATTGCGGGATATTAACGAAACTTGGCAGGAAGGTACATGTCGGAGAGATATGCAAATGATTAGAAATGCAGCGTGACTGCGCATTACGTATAGCCGGAAGAAGGCGTTTAACGTCGTTCTCCGTGGAGTATAAAACAGGTAACCAAAGCTTGTTTGAGTGTGCTGAATCGTTTACAAAGAAAGAGCTGAGGTGGACATGCCATTACGCCCTTTTTCGAAAACAACATGAGCAGCTGTCGCAGTTTGAGAAGGGTAGAATCCTCGGCATGATGGAAGCTGGGTGGTCAGCTAGGTGAGTAGCTCGTCAATAAGGCCGATCTGATTGTGTTGTGAGGAGGTGTTGGGACCAGTGAATCCGAGAGATGTCATTTACACGAAGACCAGGCTCAGGACGCTCTCGAAAGACCAGTCATCGAGAAGACCGCCATATCGTAAGAAATGCATGCGTACAGCTAACTGCTTCATCGGCCGCCATTCAGGCACAGATAGCACCTTCACTAGGTTCCCCCGTGTCTTCTCGAACCATACGAAGGCGCCTGGCTGAAGGACATTTGGGATCACGTCGCCCATTAACGTTTACCCTTCACCCCAATCCATCGACGCCCCCGGGTTTGGGATTGGTGCCGCCCCCGAGGAAACTGGACTGCAGCGGAAGGGAAACCCCAGGTCATCTTTAGGACGAATGAAAGATTCAATTTTGGCAGTGATGACAATCGTGTGCGTGTGGGCCCCCGCGGTAATCCTCACCTTTCCCTTTTACAGCGAAAATCGCTCGGGTGACTTTCACAGCCGTTTTCACCCCCGCTGTACTCCCTTCGGGAGTACGGGGGGTGTAAAAATCCCCCTTCACAAGCTTTAAAAAATTTCTTTCACTGGTTTTACTGTGTGAAAACTGCGCATTTCGTGTACTAAAATTATTTTTGTCATATCTCCCGCCCCAAATTTAAAATGTCTTTCGTTCAATGCGTGTTTTAAATTAATCATTTTTTGGGCCAATTTGTGCTTTTACGGTCTCGCCGGGATTAAAGGATTCATAATACAAATTTTCCCTCTGGTGCCACCATACACAAAAACATTGTCTTTTTGCCAAACGATTTGTCCCTTTGGGGTTGAAGAATTGTTTGCCCGGGGAAATACACGATTTTTCCGCTTCGCGTTTTCAAAATAAATCCATTCTTCGTCACCCGTCACAATTCGACACAAAAAGGATTTTCTTTCGTGGCGTTGAAGCAGCATTTCACAAATAACTTTGCGGCTTTCCATTTAACGTTCCTTCAAATCGTGTGGGACCCATTTACCCAGTTTATTGATTTTCCTCATTGTTTGAAAACGTCTGCAGATTGTTTCTTTTGACACATTTAATGCTTTTTCCAATTGCTGTTGAGTTTGAGATCGATCATCATCCAATAATTGCTCATTTTCGCACTTTTATGGTCTACCAAAAAGCCCTCACTATCTTTCACATTGAAATCATCACTTTTAAATTGTCAAAACCATATCTCGCATGTTCTAATCAATGGAGAGTTGTTTACCATAAAACCCCAAAAAACAAACTTTCAGCGTTTTTTTTTGATTAAAAAAAAAAACAATGTTCTTTTCAGGCACAAAATTCGACGTCACTGAACGATAAAACAAGACACTGTTTTGGGGGACTCAATTTTGAGTGCGAGTTTAATGTCAGACGAACAAAATGATGTATGTGTTAAATTAATACGCTGCGTACTTTTTGCTGGCGCCATCCTTTAGTTAAACCAGAAAATATTTATGCATACACCTGGTGCAAAAAAGTAGCTCCCACGATCTTTTGCTAAATTCAAGGACACAAAAGGCTTATTCCACTGCAAATACCACCATTTTGACTAACTAGTTATGTGACACACACATACTATTGCCTATGTTACTTCCTTCAGGGGTAAGACACAAACATCTTCCTTACGGTTCGCTGAGGTGGTGCTTATCTTTGATTGTTACTCTGTCTTACAGCATCTGGAAAATATATACTTCTTTAGAAATCATCCTGTAATGAAGCAGATGTTAAATTTGCAATACGTCATTAATCGTTTGTAATCTCATTAATCACTTTTTTCGAAAATCCTTCATTTAAAAAAATAGACATATCTGATTGTTTTTGGGTAGCGTTTAAAGAGATCATGCGTATAGTAATTGTGATTGGCTATCGTGTTTTTAAATTAGTTTCAGTTAAAGTGTTCTTTGAAATTTGCACGTTTGCAATCAGCTTTCACAACCAGCTAACACTTACACAGTGAACACCTTTGTCAAATGTTATAGCTTAGTTTTGACTTACTTGAATTTTTTCTAACATTTGCTGTTATCTGATTAATTGAAATTGTTCAACTGATTATTGAATTTAGTATTACTATTTGTTATGCTAACTGTAGATTATGAGGTGTGACACAAAAGAAACGAGACTGGTCCAATAAATCATTGTACTTGCACTATCAATTCTTTGTGACATTAAAACTCAAACTCAGTGGCGCAACAGCCCTTAAGGTCCTACTGTGACCATCCATGACTATTGGGCACTGAGGTGCATGAGCAGATGTCCCGATCAGGTGGTCAGTCTGAAGCGAGACCCCCAGTATTTAAGTTCCAAGCAAGCTTGGTACTCATTTATCGACCCACTGCAGTAGGGATGAAAGACTGAATCGACCTTGCCCAGCCCGGGAATAGAACCCGGACCTGTGGTGTGGAAACGCGAAACGCTACCACTCGACCACTGGGCCTACTCTTTATGACATTATCACCTTCAATTTAGCCCCCTTCAGCATTCACCCTCTTTTCCATCCGGTGCTGCCATTTCTGGTAACAGTTCTAGTACGAGGGTTTTGGAAGGCCTTTCAAGAGATTCTCCGTTTTTGCCTGGACCTTTTCAACTGAGGTAAAATGGGTTCCCTTTAAGCAAGATTTAAGTTTAAGGAAAAAAAATTCGAATGGAGGGAAATCATGTGAATAAGGTGGATGCTGCATCACCGTAATGTTTTTACTGATCAGAAACTGCTTGACAGGCAAGACCGCGTGAGCGGGTTCATTGCCCTGGTCCATCACACCACAACTGTGGCCTTTTTTCCCTAATTTTTTTACGAAGTCTTTTTAGTGCTTCAATACAGTAGCGTTGATTAACAGCCTAACCACTGATGTGAGTGGAAACCCACTCACATCACGAATTTTGCCAATTTTTTGGTCTGTAATCTCTTACTTTGGGCGACCAACACATTCATCTTCACACTGTCTCTTCCCACTGAAAACCGCTTATGCTTTTCAAACACATATGCACGAGACAAAGTTCATCTCCATCAGCCTCGGTTAATATTTGAAATGTTTTCGTTGCTGATTTCTTAAGTTTCACAAGAAAATTGATGTTGATTCGACATTTTCCAGCAGAATGCAGTTGCGCGTTTTCACTCAATGATGCAGTTCTCCCAACTGACTTGATAGGAAAGGCGAAACTGGTCACATGGATAGCGGGGGAGCGTGGGATGACGTCATCAAAACAATTGTCGCCAACTCCACTCTTTTTTCAAGCTACACACTTAGTCTCGTTATTTTCGTGTCACACCTTGAATGTGATAATTGTGCGCGAGTACTGGTTGTTTTTTAGAATGAATCGAGTGCAAGGCTTAATGGTTTTTTTCTTAATTCTTTGGAAGCAAGGGGACAAAAGGAAATTATTGAACAGTGTGTGCAAGAAGGTTTGGTTGTTGCAAAGCATGGATATCCAAAATATAGGAAAAGAATTCGTTTGCGACAAAGATAAGAAAGCAATTGATGATTTTGAATGGAAATGCAGTTTGAAAGTGGAAGAGATCGACTTGATGTGTGTAAGAGAGCGTTTCTGAAACTGTGGGGCGTGCCTCCCTAGGCGGGCGGGAAAATTCAATGTTGGGGGTCGAAAATAAGAGATTATTTAAAAGATATTATTAATTTACTGAGAGGCAGTAAAATAAAATACATCTAACAAAAAAAAAATACATATTTACACTGATAAACGTATGAGTATTGCACAATGTATTTGATAATTAATTTAACAATACTAAGATAAAAACAATTTTAATAACTACCAATGATCCCATAGGCTTCTCATACATAAAATTATATACAAAATTAATACTTATCTTGATAATTTGTACTGTTTATAAATAAAATCGTACTGTAGCTTTACATCGATGCATATTATTATTGGATTCAATGCATAAATATTGTGTGACAGGCTCATCACGTTTTCAACTAAAAACTCCTCTTGGGTTCTTTGGGGCCGAAAAAGGCAAGTTCTTTCCAACCAAATCCAGAAGCAAAGCGTGAGTATGCAAATTAGGAACCTTTTAAATAGCAGAAGTTTAACTTAAGCGGATGATCCATTTGGAAGTGATTATGCTAGTCTGAGTTTAAGCGCGTAAACTGAAGGAAGAGAAGAAAGCCATCAATGAGTGTGTGACAGAACGATCAAGTCAAGGTGGATACTATTCCACGCGAGATCAAGAAAAGATATTAAGAATCCGAGACTAACCAAGAGATTAAGGTAGGATAATTCTATTATCTATTAGGAACTGTGTATAAGTTGAGATTAGGAATAGGCGGAATATAGTGATTAAAGTCGCGTTTATTTGGTAATACGTATTGTGTGTTTTCTCACCTCAGATCCGCTAAGTTAAAATACAAATATTATCAGTGTTAGTGTTTAAGTTAAGATCTTAATAAAGACATTTTAAGATCATGTCAACGCCTGGTTCTTCATTCACTCCCACACCCCTAGGTCACGAAGATAACTTAGAAGTAAGGTATCACCCACGGGCGAATACATTACAATTGTATAGAGGGAGCGCGAGGAAAATTATGATTGAAAATTGGGTCTCAAATATCGAAAGTTTGAGAAGCGCTGGTCTAAAAGCAAGCATAAGGAAAGGCATGTGGTTCAGCAAAAGACATTTACGTATGTATGGAATTTTACACGACTTTAAATAGATTATTAGTGAAAGAGTTTCGAATTAATGAAAATATAGAGCTTGATTAGAGTTAAAGATTTTGTTTTTATAAAGCCATTTTTCATGGAATTGTTCCATAAGTTTTATAAATTTCTATTTTTGTCTTTCTGACATCAATTTATTCTCTTTATAATGTCCTAAATTTCCAATTTTTAGAAGATAAATTTTACATGCATTTGTTCTTAGAGAATCTTAAATGTTTCAAACTGTTACTCCCCTGGACATAACGCCATACTTCTTCTAGTTTCCTTGCTCTCGACTTTGAAAAAAAGCGTTTTGAAACAATCTTCGTGAAAGAGAGGGGCATAATAAAGTTTTACCTAAAAATCTAAGTTATACTTTTCAGTTATAACTTTTAGAACAACAAACAGATAAAAATAACACAGTATTTACGTATTATTGAAACCGTATTGGCGAAAAATTTATGTGAAACGAAACACATGATTGCCAATTCAGCTACCATGTGCTTTCGACACTTGCTAAATTGGGGTTGCCAGCTTGGCGAGTTATCTTGAACATTGGCATTGTTGCGATGTACGTAAGCACCAAAAAAACATTTGAACGAAGTTGTCCTACTTTTCCGTTTCGCCGGCGCAAGCGATAAAGTCGTCAAAAATGATACAACCGA
>BMAV01007103.1:115441-136565 GCA_019973955.1 Trichonephila inaurata madagascariensis
TTTTCAATTCATTTAATTATTTTTTAAAATTAAATAAACTTATTTATGAAAGGTTAATTAAAGGTTATTAAATACTAAATGATATTTTATGTAATTATTTTATATTTTATAAAGTAAAAAATTTAATTAATTTATTATTTAAATTATTTATTATTAAAATTATTTAAATTACTATTAATTAAAAATATTTAAAATTATTACTCATTAAAAATACTTAAAATTATTATTGATTAAAAATACTTAAAATTATTATTAATTAAAATTATTTTAATAATTATTATTTAAAGCAATTAATAATTAAAATTATTAATAATTAAAATTAATTAATTAATTAATTATTATTAAGAATTTAAATAAAAATAATTATTTTTAATAAGAATTATTATTAATATGAATTATTATTACTATGAATTATTATTAATATGAATTATTATTAATTTATTATTAAAATAATTATTTATTATTAAAATTATTAATAATTTATTATTAAAATTATTAATTTATTATTAATTATTATTGAAATTATTAATTTATTATTAAAATTATTTAAATAATTTATTGAAATTATTAATTTATTATTAAAATTATTTAAATAATATATTAAAATTATTTAAATTTATTTAAAATGGACTTAATAAATATTTTATAAAATTATAAAATAATTAAATTAATAATATATGAAAAAGACATAATTTTTATATTAATTATAAAATAATTAATATAATAATAATAATATACTTTATAAATTATTTTATTTTATACATAATATTTTTTATAGTATATTGTATTTGACATTGTAAAACTATTTGTATACTAATTTTTATGTATAATATCATTTAATATTTATTATATATTTTATTATAAATATTATTTATTATTTATCAAAGTATATTTATAAAATTTAATATAAATATTTATATAATTACAGTATTTTTTTTACTTTATAAAATACAAAATAATTACATAAAATATCTCATTTAATATCAAATAAACCAAACATAAATAAATTTATTTAATTTTAAAAATAATTAAATGAAATTAAAAAAAAAGTTGACTGATGAATGGAACCCTAACTTCGCGCATAGTATGCAGACTATATACCAACTATGTTACGAAATGGTTGGAGGAAATTAATTGTATAAAAGCTAGGCATGAATTTTGAAGGCTAATTTCTCCGAATTGACTGGCCATTCGGCGGAATTACATTGCAGGGTTGAACACCCTAAAGGAGAACCACTATTACACCAAGTCATGACCCAAAATGAATTTCCTTAGTCGTGCCCTCCCCTTGTAAGAAAAAATTCTTTCTTCGTATGAAAAATATTTCGAGTCTGCAAAGATAGTCGTGCTCAGAATCATGTCAAATTGAAAGTCATAAAATATCTCTTTGATTTTGCGATATGAAAGTAGATTGGTGCAAGCACTAGCTTCTCATTACTATTTTTATTTATTTTTGATTTGACTATAATGGAGGGAAATACTTATATATATTGTTACGAATTTTGTGTAAATAGTGTAAGTAATTTGTATTTGAGTGTTTAATGCATTTATATTACTCTATGTGTTATATTTATTTCATGTTAAAATTGTGCTACTCACAAGCAATGCCACCCTTTACGTTATAATGGCGATTCAATGAGAACTTGGCGAAATCTTGGCGTTAGAGCCAAGTTGGCATCCTTTTTGGAGACCAAGTTGGCGGCCATGTTGGTGAGTGCGGAACCCTCTGGAATCTTCTAGAAAGTAGTAGATCTCTCCACTAGTGTCACGTTCAGTGACACGAGCGGTTATATTTCTGGAAGTTTCTGTCGTGACTATAAAAAAAGATGCTCGTCAGTACGGCGATGAGTTTTGATTAAACCAGCGAGTAGTGAGGATTGTTTTGACTAGCGATTAGCTCGGCTGTGCTGGTGAATAATCTTTACTTACGTGTATTTTTAAACACTGATTATTGTGTTTGATTGCTGTTGAAGGTGTGAAGACCTTCGGAATTTTACCCTGTGAATATTGCCGCTGAATCCTGTATTTAAAGGATTGGATTTTTGATAATAAATTCGCATCGCTCTTAAAGAACTGTTTATTTTCTTTGTGATTGTTTTGCATAAAATCATCGAACCCGGATCTACGTAACAATATATATTTTTTATTTCTTATTTTAATAAATATGTTTAAAAGTACTTAATATATATGTACAATTTTAATTTTTTAAAAAATTTTTGTTGAAGAAATAAATATATTTTATGCTGTTTATTTTCACATGTTAAGAAATATCTTTAAATGTGATACAAAATTAATATATAATAAAACTGTAAACCTATATTATTGAACTTTCTTCTCTAATTCTAGATGCATTATCCCAGGAATCGAAGTGTTTCAAATATTTTCTATTGTGTGGCACGCTGAATCCTATTGGTAGATTGATTTGGCACGTCACAGCTAAAAGTTTGCCGACCGTTGGTCTATCCCATGCACATATTTTTGAGTGGTTGAAGCGTATTTAAAATGCCCAAGCAGATGTAAAAGATGATTCCCATCACCTTTGAACTTCAAAAATGGATGACCAATATAGAAAAAATCGGTAATCAGTTTCAATCTAACCATCAGTTAGGTACTCGTGCGATTGCTGAGACATTATGAATTGACAAGGATTACGTGCGTCAAGTTTTACATAAAAATTTTGGCATGTAAAAAGTCTGTGTAGAAATTGTGCCTAAAATTCTCACATTTGTACAAGAAGTTCGCAAAAATGTTTGCACTGACACTTTGAATACAATTGAAAATGACCCAAATTTATTGAAAAGGATAATAACGTGTGAGGAATCGTAGTTTTTACTTATGATTCTGAAATGAGCGTCAATCCATACACTGGCAGTAATTAACTTATTTATTTCGTTTAAGGTATCCGACTACGTTCGGAACCGTGATTTTGCAAAAGCGTATAAATGGATAATATTTATGATATTTAGTGTTACTTAGATAAGAAAATGTATATAAATCTGTTTTAAGAATAGTATTACAATAAAAAATTATTTAAGTACAATATTTCGACAAAAAATGAACATAGAATAACCCATTTTCAAAATATTCTCCTTTGGCGAAAAATGCTTCTATTATAATAATATTTTGCCTGTGTATAGCTCAAACCTCTGTACAGAGGCTCAACTAGAATTTTTGAAATATATAATTTAAAAGTGGGTTTACAACAGAGAGGAGACAGAGGGGAGAAATTTTAAGAAAAAAACGCCGATAATTATTTCAAATCGTTGTAACTCTGAAAATAATGTGAATTTTTAGAACAATCGATCGTAGTTGAGCCTCTGTACAGAGTTCTGAGCTATATACATGCAAAATATTATTATAATGGAAGCATTTTTCACAAAAAGAGAACATTTTGAAAAAAGGTTATTCTAAGTTAATTTTTAGCCGAAATATATTGTATTTAAATAATTTTTTTTGTCAAAATATCCTTAAACTATTTTATACATGTATTATAATCTAAGTGATACTAAATATCATAAAAATTGTCCATTTATGCGCCTTTTTAAAATCACGGTTCCGAACGTAGTCGGATACTTTAAAAGCACTTTCTCGTGTATTTAGTAAGTAATCACATGTATTTTTCCAAGTGCGATTTTTTTATATAATGCGGCCCCTCACCACCGCATGAATTTTTTTCTGTAGTTTGTAGACAAAGTTGTTTTCTATATATAAGAATTGATAAAATTTCCAATAGTGTGAAATTATGATTAAAATTTTTTTTATAAAAATTATTTTAAAAAAACTGGTAGCGTCGTTTTAATGATAATGAGACAGAAAGACACGAATAATTTTTAAATACATACACCCAACTCTTTTTTTTTACATGATTTTGAAATAACACAGTACACGAATGTGACGAATTTTTGTTTTACACGAATTTTTTGTTCTATCACGAATCCCCCTCCCTTCCAAATTTAGATTTGCGCCCTTTGGATGAGGACTGTTTGAAAGAGTTTATGACAGTTTATGATTATAAAGAAGTTGATAATGACGAATTCGAAGAGGTGAAGTTCAGGTATTAACAGCCGATTTAATTCGCGAGGATCTGAAAAATTTGCTACAAGTACACAACATTTTCTTACTTATGATCTTGACAAAGAGCGTGCATAAAAATTTCAACATAATCCTAAGTTTTGTGTAGAAAGATATCAAGAATTATATAAGCAACTTGTAAAACCGTAAAACAACCTCTAATAACAAACTTTGTAACAGCAAAAAAAAAAAAAAAAAACCCTAACTAACCGAGGCTGTTAACAATTAACAAAATTCTTTATTTGAATCAAAACCAGTTGACCAAATGACAGTTGTGCCGACCAGGGTTTCTAATTTCTAGGGAACATAATTGTCACTCCCGGAAATACATCAAATCTTCAAAAAAATTGAAAACATTATTTTTAATTTTATTAATAATAATTATATAAAACAAAGATACAACGTTTTTTTTATCTAATAGAAGCATTTCTGAAAATATTTTCATTCTCATTGAATAAAGATATTCATGATTTAAAACTATATTTTATTTGCAGTCTTGTTTATCTTCTTGTGAAATATTTAATTTGAACAAAATCTAAAATGATAGCTTATATATTTAAGATATCGATATTCTCTACTATTTTGTATTTTTAATAAGCAATAGTAATTTTCGATTGAAGGGAATATCTTATTTCTTTTAGGGCTATTTAATGCTACGTTTTAATCCTTTATAAGACCGTGGGAAGTATACTTCCCACTAGCGTCGTAGGCCGTGGGTAGCCTAGTGGTTAGAGCACCGGACTCTGGACCGGAAGGCCTGGGTTCGATGCCCGTACCGCCAAATACCCTCCGAGTACACGCGTAGCTCATGCTCGTTAAATCAGGGGGTCCGAAATTCTTGTGGGCTGAATCACGAGTGCAGGAAGCTGGAGAAAATTTCCCTCCAATTCAGTTTCATGCCTAAATTGTGGAGGTGGAGATTGGTGGTGTCGCCATCTATCGTTCCTTCGGGAATTTCTCCGAGCTAAATCGTACTGTCACCTGTATGGTGCTCAAGGCTAAAAGCCAACGACAGGTGTACTTCTAGCCCATTGCCACGATGAATTTCGTGGGCCTCGATCTGACTATGTCAGACAGGTGGCATGAGCAACAACAACAACTTTTAAATGTCAATGGAAAGCTATTTTCCCCCCTATGATTTGTGCTGCTAGCACACTCGGCTAATACTACAATTGATTTTTGTATTTTAAAGTCTTAAGTGCAAAAAAGAACAGCAATAAAACAGTTCCAGGTAACATACAATTGACTAAAGGTGACCATAAGTCAACTTTACAAAAAAACATACAGATATTTCTATCTGTGTTTTACTAAAGCACGCGCCGCGATAGCCGAGTGGTCAAGGTATCGAATCGTGGCTGGCCCTGTCACGCGAGTTCGAGCTCAGTACCACTAAAGGCCCACCTTGTAGGGGAGTGATGCACGTTAAATCTGTCGAAAGCTCAAACGTCCTCCCGTTGGTGTGGTGTGGTAATCAGGAGAGGAGGTTCCAGCTCAGATGCCATCCACGTCACTTGACCATAGTTCAAAATTACGTCATCCGTCGCCAAAAGCCCGTTCTTCCGTTTTACTCTTTCATTAGTTATATTACACTGCAATTTTTTTTAAGAAAATTCATTTTCAAAGATAATTTCGGATTGACATTCTTCTTTGCATGTAATTTTCTTCCAGTTTCACTTTTTAAAAGAGATTATGAATCATTTTTTTTTCTCAGGACATAACTGGATGATTGCTGATATAGTTAATATGTTCCAAATAAATTCCAAAATTTATACTCATTTATATAATCAGCTAAAAGTCAAAAAAATAAAAATAATATGTTAATTATTTCTTATTAAAGTGCGATTTGAGAAAATATAGGCAATCTATGCTTTTATCACACAGCCTAGTTCTTTTAGCTTTACTATGAATAACCCTGCTGTAGAAAATGTTCTCTTACATTCAACTAATGTTTGAGGAATTGTTTACAAAGCCTCACTCAGTTTCATGTTTGAGGATCGATTTTCAATGATTTTTTATTCACAATCCTGAATCAATTGTTTTTCTAATGTTAGAGATAAATATTAATAAATACTTAAAAATTTATTTGCTGTTGGAGTAACGATCACGTATGTTAAAATTGTGAATTCTTGTATTCAAAAGATTCTATTTGTGTAACTTATTTCTTGTTTATAAAATTAATACATTTTGTTACATAAAAATAACTAAATATTAACGTAAGAATTTCACACAAAAGTCTAGTTAAGAAAAATGAAAAATAAGGAAAGTGAGATTTTTTTTTAAAAATATTTTTTCCTTAAAGTTTGGGGGTTCATTCACTTCAAATTGCTGATTCACCTAAATAATTTATAATGAAGACAAGTATATCCAAAAAAAATTTAAATAACGAATTAAATAATTAACAGTTTTAAGTGTAAGTACTTACGTTATCACCGTAAATCAAGATATCAGAATAGTCATGCTGGTATCCTATGAAATGATCAGAAGTATTGTAAAAAAAAATTTTTTAAGTCAATTCCTACTTAGATCAACAAAGAAAATTTTTATTTTAGCTACTTTTTATTAAATAGTTACAATTAATATAAATATGTATATACATAGGCCAGAATTACATTAAGTGGTAATTAATTTGTATTAATTATCATTAAAGTATCGTATTGTCCTCCAAAACAATCGTGTCTATAAAATTTCAGTTCAACTGAATGCTTTAAAACGTGAGAAAAAAGAATCTTTTAAATCTTTGACCCTAGTCGCTAAAAATGAAACCAACGTGGCTGTATCTGTAATTATTTAAATAATTAGTTTCAGTCAATTCATTTTAATTAATTATAATTAAATTATCGTATTTTTACCCAAAACAGTAGTGTACAGAAAATTGCAACTCAAGCGAGCGCTTTAAAATGTGAGAAAAGAACCTTTTCATGTTTTGACACAAGTCGCCAAAAATGATGCCAACGTGGCTGTATTTGTAATTCTTTGAATAATTAGTTTTAATCTATTGATTTTTATTAATTATAATTAAATTACTGTATTGTCATCCAAAATAATCATGTATATAAAACTTCAGCTCAATTGAGCGCTTTAAAATGTATTTTATCAACGTTTGAAAGTTCCACAAAGATAAATAAATAAATAAATAGAGAGTGTGAGCTAATAGTAGGAATTGAAAAATAGGACTCTTTCCTACGATAAACTGCAAAAATTCCCTCAACCTTACCACTGTTTTTTTTATTACACTCTTACCCCACTGCTGGAGGGACATTTCTCCTTCCAAGGAATTCGGGGTAAGCGATCGTACATTGCAGCCGTTCTGTCAGCTAAGATTTATATCGAAGGTCGAAATCCACAGTTCAATCAAAACGACCTACATTAAATTATTTCAGCACCATGTTCCGGAAAATGATACGTCAT
This sequence comes from Trichonephila inaurata madagascariensis, assembly GCA_019973955.1. Lineage (NCBI taxonomy): Eukaryota > Metazoa > Arthropoda > Arachnida > Araneae > Nephilidae > Trichonephila > Trichonephila inaurata. The sequence goes on from BMAV01007103.1 coordinate 122,921, forward strand.
TCCCGGGAATACAAAAAGCATGAAAATCTCATGATTTTCTGGGAACTCGGGAAAGAAACTCTAGTGCGACACATCTACTGATGATAGCATTTTTGATCCATGTCGTAATAAACGTGCACGCTTGCTATCAAGTAGCGATGAATAGTTATTAGTTAGTAGTTTTATTCCTGATTTCAATTTCAATTTTTATATGCTGTATGTATTTAGACTAGATTTTCTCTCTACACTAATTAAAAATGAATCGCTTTTGTTTTATAAACACGTAAGATGGATTTTATTATTACTTTTTTTTACACGGTTTCTCAGGAAAATATTTAGATTTTTTAATCTTATGCGATTTTTTAAAGTCGTGGAACATATGGCGCATGTATTTTTTACACTGTTTGTTAAGGAACGCATCTACTGTGTGAAACAAGTAATATATAAAAAAAAATTTAAGCCAATTCCTACTTAGATCAACAAAGAAAAATTTTATTTTAGCTACTTTTTATTAAATAGTTACAATTAGTATAAATATGTGTATACATATAACAGAATCACAACATTAAGTGTGGTCATTACTTTTTATTAATTATTATTAAAGTATCGTATTCTCATCCAAAATAATCGCGTATATAAATTTCAGTGCAACTGAATACTTTAACACGTGAGGAAAAAAACCTTTTCAAGTTTTGACAAAAGTCGCCAAAAGCGTCGCTAAGTCGCGAAAAATGATGCCAATGTGGTTGTATTTGTAATTCTTTAAATAATTAATTTTAATCAATTAATTTGTATGAATTATTATTATATTATTGTATTGTCATCCAAAATAAACCTGTATATAAAATTTCAGCTCAATGGAGTGCTTTAAAATGTATTTTATTAATGATTGAAAATTCCACCAAGATAAATAAATAAATATATAAATAAACATATAGAGATTGTGAGCTAATAGTGGGAATTGAAAAAGAATTGGATGCATTTACACTTATAACTAAAAATACATGAATTTAGGTCATTTTTAACAAAAACAATTTTCTTACTAGACACAAATGGAATGTATAATTCTTTATTTTAGGAACTGCAAATATATCTATTATCACATATAATACTGACATATAGGAATGTATGAATAAATATATACAAAGCTGTGACAGATATACAATGGAGACGGACGGCAAATGCTTGATTGGATGAATAAGAAACAATAGTAGTTAGAAAGTTTCACGATTAAAACCCATCCACTTCACCACCTTTTCTATAATCGGAATTTGCATACAGATACCCATCATCTCCCCGGAGCACCCCCATGATGATACCCAGCATTCCGCTTCCTAAGAGATGTAAATAGTGGCCCTTTTTCTTCAGTTCAGCAAGAAGATCCTGAAAATAAAAATACGTATATGTTGATACAGAACTTTAATTACTTGAAATCTAAAGTATTGGGTCTAAATCTACAGTTCTGCTTTTAATCGTGGCTCCAACCTAACTGGTACTGGAATATTATAGATCCCGAGCCGTTACCCATTCGCTTCGATGGGTATTTTTTATGATGTACATAGAGTGGCTATTAAATAACGACTGACGCTGTTGCAGAAAAAGTACATATATATAAGCATACGATAAATGCTAACAATCGACAACTATTTAGCGTGAAGAATTCTCTTTCGAATGCACAGTGCCTCTTCTTTATGTAAACAAATCCAGGTGTAATCTACGTTTCCGTTATAGTTGTGTTTTTTTTATTTGCCGAAAACATGATAAGGGTAACAACAAAGCAACGAACTGTTGTGAAATTTTACGTGAAACTTGGAAAAACCACTACTGATAATTTATTGAAAGAAGTATATGGCAATGAAGGTTTATCGCGTGCACGTGTTTTTGAGTGGTTTAAGTGTTTTCAAAATGGCTCAAGAGATGTTGAAGATGGTCCATGCCCTGATCGGCCTTCCACGTCAAACACGGATGACAGTATCGAATAACTCCGTAATCTGTTTCGATCTGACAATCGGTTAAGTTTTCGTGCGATTGTTCAGACTGTAGGAATCGATAAAGAGTCAGTACAAATAATTTTACATAATAATTTTGGCGTGTAAAAAGCCTGTGCCAAACTGATGCCGACAATTCTCACTTTTGAACAGCAAGAAACTCGCAAAAATGTTTTTTTCTAACATTTTGAATGCCACTGAAAATGACCCAAACTTATTGAAAAGGATAATAACGCGTTAAGAATCGTGTTTTTTTAACTTATAATGCTGAAACAAAGCGCTAATTTATGCACTGGAAGAGACCACCTTCACCAAGAGCTAAAAATGCTCGAATGAACAAATCAAAATTCAAAGTAATGATTATATCTTTTGCCGATATTCATGGGATTGTGAAGCTTCACTGATTTCCTGAAAGTTAAACTATTAATTAACACATTACTAACGTTCTTGCTGAATTCTAGGAAAGCACAAGGAAGAAACGACTTGAATTGTGGAAGAACAAGCCATGGGTTCTCCACCAAGAAAATGAGCAGGCTCATTCTGCTTTGTCTGACCAGAAGTTTCTTCCAAAGTACAGCATTCTAGTGGTAGAGGCTCCCTTTTAATTTGAAATTTGGCAATCATTCTAGTGATAGATTTAATTTGAAATTTGCAGGCATTCTAGTGATAAAGCATCCCTTTTTATTTGAAATTTGGCAATCATTCTGGTGATAGAGCATCCCTTTTCATTTGAAATTTGGCAATCATTCTAGTGATAGATTATCCCTTTTTATTTGAAATTTAGCAATCATACTAGTGATAGAGCCTCCCTTTTAATTTCAAATTTGGCAATCATTCTAGTGATAGATTATCCCTTTTAATTTGAAACTTGGCAGGCATTCTAGTGATAGAGCATCCCTTTTAATTTCAAATTTTGCGCAGCATTCTAGTGATAGAACTAGATCTTGAGGGCCATGCAATTTCTATTTGTATCCTAAGGTGAAATTCCATCAAGAAGAATACGATTTGAGCCCGTTAAAACAGTGGAAGAGAAAGCGGTAGGCGTCCGATAGAAAATGACGCAAGAAAGTTTCCAGTACTGTTTCAAACTATAAGAAATTCGCATAGAAAGTTGTAGGGATAGAGGAAAGGAGTATACTGAAGGAGATAATTAGTAAATATATTTGAAATCAAAATAAAATGATTTATAGCATCAGTCTCATTATTAAATAGCCTCACCTTGTATGATTGTACATTGTTTTTATGTTAATGAGATATCTAAAGCTTTTGAGCATTAACCTTTCAAAGACACTCATATAACCCTCTTGATTTCAAAAGGACTTGAATTTCTAAAAAGAAATATATTTAACTTTTACCCCTTCTTAACCCTTATCTCTTAAGAGGCGGTTTCAGTAAAACAGGTTTTTAATGAATTTGTACTCAGCAAAAGAATATACTTGCCATATTTAAAGTCTGTTGGTCCTCAAGTCCAAAAACGGCATTATTTTATTTTTAACTCCCCCATAATCTTCCTGTGGGAGTTGATTTCCGCAATACCCATTTTTAGTAGACCTCTACTCCGAAAAATGAAGATGCCTGCCAAATTTCAAGTCTGTAGTTCTAATAGTTCCAAAACGGAATTTTAGCTAAGAAGCTATTTGTAGCCAAAGTGATTTAGTTTGAATATTTTTAAATACGAGGGTTGGGGCATAAGTCATGGCAACTATTTTTTTTCTTGTAGATATGCGAAGGATCACAAACGTATATGTGTCGTGTAGAAGTTCTGAAGGCATAGTGTGTATGCAGAACATCAGATGGCTGTGATAGCTGGTAGTAGCTCAGTGAGGGCTGTGAAATCAGTCAGTTGGTGAGTGCCAGGTAAGATAGAAGTAACCCGTGTTGAGCAGCGCGCTTACATCAAAATAGCCGTTCTCCGAGGGAAAAATGCGATGGAATGTCACAGTGAGTTAGTGGAAACCATTGGGAATAATGCCCTACCATACCATACAGTAGCACGGTGGGTAGGAAAGTTTCAGCAAGGACGTGTGTCAATCAGTGATGAGTAACGTGGTGCGGCAAATGCTGAGGCTGATGATATTTAGCGTCTCCTACATCATTCTGGTGACAGTAGCAGGGGACTACATTGAGGGTCTTTTGGCCCAGGTTTGTCATGTCAACTTTATGTGTACTGTGTTGTCATTCTTTTGCACCGTGAAGGCCATATTGCCCTGTATATATATATATACTATCGTAATAAATTAGTGTGTTACGATATTTCAGTGCTATCCATTGTCCACACATGCATATAGTTAACACCTTGAAACATTCATCTGTATATGTCCCATTTTCCAACAGGACTGGTATCTTCAAGAGAAAAAAATAGTTGCCATGACTTTTACCCCAACCCTCGTATATATGTAAATAATATGAATTTTCGTATCAGCTTGCTAGTGATGTGCTATGTGGCCCTATTGAGGGATATTTAATGTATCTCAAATGTAATCTCACATTTATTTGAAGCTTTTCTATTTATAAAGCAATGAAAACAAATAGAGAAAAGAAAAAGGGTAATATGATTTCGGTGATCTTTTCTCCTGTAAATTGCAAACATCAAAGGCGGGAGAAGAGCTCTGTAATGTTTGTCATATATCAAATTAAAATAACAAATTGCATATGTGAAAACAAATGGCAGCTAAAACTTTTAGTTTATCGTTATATTTACTTTTGGAAATCGTTCCTCGTATTCTATGTAGTTTGGTATAAGCTGATGGTGAAACCTTGGAGCATCAATAGCTTTTTTAATATCTTCATCGAACCACAGAGTTCTTATAATGATCTGAAACAAAATAAAACAAATAATTCATAACTGATAAGTACTAGAATTCTATAAGTAATTTGTTATTTTTTTATATTTTATATAATTTCTGAATATTCAAATTCAGATTGATTTTAACGGCAAGAACACTAATGTTCATCAAAATTATAAGTTGTTTTTAAATAAGCATAACCTGTACTTCAGACTTTAATTATCAGAAAATGCGCACTTTTTTTCTGAATAAATATGCTATGTTTTTTGTGTATAAAATATGTGACACACACATGAACACTTAAAATAATTAGTTTTGCATTAATGCTACTTTGCTCAGTTTACAAGTAGCCCATTTTTAGTTATACATATATCAAAGTATACCTAAAATGTGTAGTGTTTTTACTTGTTAGCTCCGTGGGATATTATTCTACTTCGTAGATATATGCAGCGGCGCCTCCTTCTGTAAGTCTTAAACATCAAAGTACAAGAATAAAAGCCCTTATAACGACTGGCCCGACCAAGGGATTCGTTTTGTGTCAGTCGTCTAAGGCATGCCTGGCGTAGATAGCATGAATGGATCAAATAAACACCCCAGCCAAGGTCAACAGCTTGTCGCCGAAATAGTTCCCCAGGAATTGGCGTCAAAAACCGGTTTTTGCGCCAAGCGACACTTCATGCCTTAGCTCTTTTGACAAAGAAGTTGACTATAACAACTGAAAATCACCAAATTTGGCGGTATGTATTTAATACTCTTTTGGTGCGTTGATTAGCAAAGTAACGAAGCATGATTATCAAAAAGAAACTTTATTTCAACAACACAACCAATATACTCTGTTAGAATATTCCCCTTGTAGCGGTATCTTTAAAAGTCAGTAACAGCATCCGGACAGTAGACAAAAAGGATCACCTCTGCCAGGAGGCTCTTACTGACTTATGAAGATATCTCTATACCTTCTCGTCAAAGAACAATTCTGGGAAGACAGAAGAAATGCCAGAAGACATTTCTTTCGGTAGAGAAATGGTTCCTATTAACCGTAGATCTGCAACAGTTCCTCTGAACCGAAATAGATCGATTAATGCTGAAAGAAATCATTTCCCATTAAAACCAGCCTGCTCCTTGACAATTCATAAATCGCAAGGAGGGACATTTGATGAAATTCTTTACAAATACAAGGCACATTCACAACCTTTGGTCTACGTAGCCTTATCCAGGGTCACGACTCAAGGACTTCACATTGTACCTACTGTTGAGCGTCAACGTTTTTACTACGGTAGACGAAATAACGAAGCGATGCTTCCATTACAAAATGAGTTTAGCAGGTTTTCTACTGTTCATTTTACTACAATTGACCCAAATTATGATCAATAAAATGAATGGAAGGGATATGATTCTCTTTTCTCTCATCTGCCAAAGACTCCGGGTACATGCACGGGATCTATGTGGTAATATTGTGCAAAAAGCACACATTTTTATGTTATCAGAAACATGGCTACACAATGAGGAATTAGTTGAAATTGAAAATTTTAAACACATAACACAGTATAGACGAGCAAGTATTAATCTTGGGGGCGGGATAGGCATCTATCAAAACGTGTGCGATTGTCGCGATCGAGGCATTGCGCCAAGTATATGTAAAACTACCGAATCTCAAATGAAATTGGAAATTTACTCAAGTTACGTACAGTGGGAAGAAAAAATAATTGACACTCTTACAGAAGAGGAGAATCCAGCATTATCGGATATAACAGTAATCAAATAAATGAGTACAATACATAATATACATAATAACGAACAAACAAAAACTTATGAATTTTTTATATCTTTAGAATGAAAACTCTGAAATTAAAAGTGAAACGCTAAATTTCAAGTAGACGATATTTACGACAAGTCTTAAAATTCGTATACATTTGAACATAAAATATTAGCGATGGCCAAAATAATCTCAAAATTATGCATGGAAGAGAAAAAAAAATTCTAACATCCTAGTCAGGGCACCAAATGATGCGAGGCCATTAAATTTTATTTTCAATCTAAATAAACCCAAGTTCAAATGTACGTAGTCGCATCATGGGCAATGCTAAATCAACAAAATTCAACTAGATTAATTAATCAATGATTAAACGACCATTAATTTACGTTTGAATTAAGTTTATTATTGCTCAGCTAAATTTTTACATTTACAATAAAAGAAAACAATAAGAGAAAACTTAGCTTTAGAGGGAGGGACCGGATGAGGAGCCTGGTTGACCTGTGTCCTGGGGGAGGGTAGCAACTGACTTCGCACCTCTACATGGTGTTTGGGGTGAAATTTGGATGAAAAGAATCTGCCGAACTAACTAAAATTAGATGGTCGCAGGCGCCTATTCCCAGAAGGATGGGAGGAAAAGAAAAACCATATGACTGAAGGATGTCAAATAGAGAAAGCTCACCCGAATGGTGAGGGATGAACGTGCCCCCAAGCACAGCGTTCCAACGAAGCAGAACACCGGCGGGGCGGAGGGGGAGAAACGCAGGAAGGAAAACGGGACGGCCGAGGCAGTTAATCAAGACGGTGACAGTTCATCAAATGAACCCAAAAGGAATGATGCATTGTAACGAAACTGCTTGTGTTGTTAAGAGTGTGAAGAGAGTGGTATTGTTGTGTTAAGGGGGGCGAAGCGGGTTTCTCCACTTCGTTGAAGAGTATGCATATTTAATTTTAGGATGAGGATAAGTAAACAATGTCTGTGCTTTAATAATTGGATTGTCATGAGATTCTATAGATTCAGAATCTGCCGAAATTAGCGCGCGTTTCTTTAAACAGTGAACCGAATCACCTGCAAATTCCTAGGCAGAACTCACTACTGTCTTCTAAGCTGTGTCTCTAATTATATATTCCCAGTCGCGCAAAGTTACATTTTATAAATATGGGATTTTTGACCCCAACAAGGACTCAAGATCTTTGACAGACCACTTCCGAAGGAATGTAACGACATCCGGTTAAGGGGACACCCAGTACGTTAATCAAACTAAATCTAATTTGGAAGATATATGTGCCACGAGATGCTCTTTACCTAACGGTAAACCTATTGTTGTCGTCACAGTTTATATTTCTGTCAATCAGAATGTTACTGATATTATAGATTATATCCACGAAACATTATTAGCATATACAGAAGGTAGTTCTAAGCTACTGGAGAAACAGTATCATGTACTTCCACTCATATTTGGTGGCGATTTCAATATTGATTTTGATAAAGATGAAGGATTGAGATTAGTACAATTTTTAAAATCAGAGCTTAATTTGGATTTTGTTTCTGGTAAAGCAATGTGGACGACTAGATATGGTACAACCATTGATGCGATGTTTTCACGATTCGCGTAAATCACGTATCTACTGACGTTCACGTATCATACTTTAGTTACCACAAGCCTCTTGTCACAGTGATTAATAATGGCGAGAGAATGTAACTAACACTCACAGTGATATTAATAGTGAAGTAAATCAACCTTCTTAACAATGTATTTATGTACTATGAGTAACATATTTATGTAACATAAATGCATATTATTTTATACACTATTTTGCCGAATCAATATGAAAAATGTGAATAGAATAAAAAAAATACATGCATGGTTTCAGTATTATATGAGATGCGTTTATTTACCCTGTTTGCTTACTATATAATCAAAAGCAACCGTTCTTAAGGAGTAAACTCCAGTCGTACGTTGGAGCCGACACACACAGTTATTTTGTTTTAAATAATGATTTCATTTTGTCATTTCTAATGGTTTTATGCAGCATGATTTAGTGTTGTTATTTTAGATACTTATAAGTTTTGTGATCAGTATTAATGAAACTGTAACTTACTTGTGCAATGCTAGTGGTAATTTGAGTTCCACCGTTTCCTCCAAGAGCCAACTTGACATCACCATTAGAATCAGTAATTATGGCCGGACTCATTGAGGAAAACGGCCGTCTTCCTGGTTTAACGTGATTCTTATGTGTTGGTGGTATATCGAAAGAGTTGGTAATATTTGGCGATGAAAAATCGTCCATTTCGTTGTTCAGTAGAATGCCAGTGGATGGTGATAATACCATGCTGCCAAAACTAGAAAAAACAACAACGAAGGATTACTAATTATTTTCATAAGAAATTCTCACTAATCTTAATAAAAGTAACATGCACACAATGCCTAAACAAAATTGGATGCTTTTTTAAAAAAATATTGTTTGCGAAAAATTGATAGTCTAAGCTCGAAGTGAATGATTTGACATAACACTTCTAGAAAAAAATGTTTTATTCAAAGAGTTAAATAAGTCTGAACATATTATAATATGCTTGTTTTCCATTTTCAAGAAACTTTTTTTATAGTTAATATCAATTGAAGAAAAGAAAACTATTCCTTAAAAGTGTTAAATTATTTTCTTGTGTTAAGACCTAAATTGTTCCACTTTATGAATAGTTATAATACACTACTGGCCATTAAAATTGCTAAACCCAGAAGGCGACATGCTACAGACGTGGCATTTAAAAGACAGGAAGAAGGTGCTTTGATGTACAAATGATTAGCTTTTCTGCACATTCAGACAAAGTAGGCCCTGGTAGCGACACCTACAATGTGTTGAAATGAGGAAAGTGTTCAGCTGGTTTCTCATACACAAATTGCATTTAAACGTTGTTTCCCGGTGAAAAGTTGTTGTGATACCCCAGGTAAAAAGCAGAATTGCGTACCAGCACGCTTAGGACTTTAATAAAGGTCGAAATGTAGCGTACCGAGATTGTGCGGTTTACCTAATCGCAGTATTGCTGCTCGCGACGGTCGAGATCCAATGATTGTTAGCAGAATATGCAAATCGATGGTTTCAGGATGGTAATACGGAACACCGTGCTGCATCTCAACGTTCCCTATCACTAGCAGCCCAGAAGACAGGCATGTTACCCGCATGGCCTTAATGGATCATGCATCACGTCACGAGCCCTGAGTCAAGAATTGGGGTCGTTTGCAAGACAGCAAGTGTCTGCACGAACAGTTCGACGACGTTTGCTGCAGCATGGACTCTCCGTTCGGAAACCATGGCTACGGCTACCCTTGACGCTGCATCACAGACAGGAGCGTCTTCACAATGGTGTGATCAATGGCGAGACGTCATTTTTTTTAGATTAATCCAGGTTCTATTTACAGCATCAAGATGGTCGCATCCGTGTTCGGTGGCATCATGGTGAGCACACATTGGCAGCATACATTCGTCATCGTCATACTGGCCCATCACCTGACATGATGGCATGGGGCGCTGTTTGATACATATATTGGTCACCTCTTGTTCGCATTGACGGCATTTTGAACAGTGCACGTTACAATTTTGGTGTGTTACGACCCGTGGCTCTACCCTTTATACAAATCTTGTGATACATTACGTTTAAGCAGGATAATGCACGCCCGCATGTAGCCGGTATTGTACGGACCTTCCTTGATACGGAAACTGTTCGACTGTTGCCCTGGCCTGAACGTTCGCCAGATCTCTCACCAACAGAAAACGTCTAGTCCGTGGTTACCGAGCGACTGGCTCGTCACCATATGGCACTCACTACGGTTGATAAGCTTTGGAATCGTGTTGAATCTGCATGGGCATCAGTACCTGTACATGCCATCCAATCGCTATTGACTCAATGCCCAGGCGTATAAGTGCTGTTATTATTGTCAGAGATGGTTGTTCTGAGTACTGATTTCTCAAGATCTATGCATCGAAATTTCTTGAAAATTTAATCACTTGTTATTTTCAGTATAATACATTTGACCAACAAATATAATTTTTTTTATCTGCCTTTCTTCTTGGTGTAGCAATTTTAATGACCAGTAGTGTATTTCGAGTCTCTAGTTTCTGTATGATGCTCAAAAAAATTTACCAATTCTTCAGTCAAAATTCAGGTAATAAGGACATGGTACTTTGAATTGCGATTCTTTCTTTAAAATTTCAACTTATTAACTACACACAATCAACTACTCTCGAAATTCTACAGAATTCTGCAAAAAGTTTTGGATACTAAAGTGTTTAAGAGGCTGAAAGTGACTAGCACTTATTACACACTCTGACCATCACGATGTGATTGACATTGATACCAACTTATGGTCGTGAAAGTTTACCATGGCATTTGTACTGAGCCACTTGAAAGACTGAATGGCGAAACGTGGTGTTCAGCAAGATATCTCAGCTCTCTTTTTTCGATGGCAGTCATTAATGCAAATCTGAAGGTGTCAAGGAAATAGAGCCAATTCAACCATTATTGTTGAACGCCATATCGCATTTTAAATCATGTGATATAAGAGTTTGTGGTATCACCAGACATGATAGCAAATTACCTCTGATATATACGATGATGAGTGTTGCAATTGGCTTTGCTACCTTATATTCAGGCAGCAAGATTAAAACTTTTAACAAGGAAGCGCTTGAATACATATGACCTTCATCAGCAAGCAAGCCTTGCAACATGTCCAGTTGCTTCCTTGGACTTGCAATGTGTACCCCAATTTCTAACGGATTGAGCGTGTTTGGCCGCCTTTTGTTGGTTTTGCCCTCAACCTTAACTGGGGGATGAACTATTGAGGGTGGTTGAGAGCTCCATTCCTCAAGACAGTATCCGCAAACGAGCTTAATCTGTGCCTCATAGGGTGGCTGCTTGCATCGTTCCAAGTAGTGGTCCTGCTTCCGACTGATCTTCTAGCATTTTCATCACTGCATTAAAATTATCTTGTAAGTAAAACTACTTGTTTACATAAGCGTTCTATGTCTTTGTATTAGTTTTAATTGTTGTTTTGTGTTGTTTCCAATCCCCTTGGTGCAGGAAAGCCTACACCAAGTCCATTTGACCATTCCGCGTAATAGTGTCACACACTAGGTCTTGCTGTTCATACAACTGTCGCAGGGAAATGCCCCAGCAGTCCAGAAGATGAGCAGGAGAAGCAGGGAGAGAGCAGGGACAGGTAAAGAAAGACTTTACCCCCTGTATAAAAGTCATATTAATTCTATTCTACTTCTATTCTTAAAAGTGGAATTGGAAGTATGGGATCATTTACTCTTCAATGATGCTTATTATCAACTATATTTAAATAAAAAATCATTTAACATAATGATTCTATGTTTTCGGTCCTTCCAAGAGTTAAACATGGATACTTACGGCTACAGTTAAGATTTTACTTGTGAAATGACTGGGTAATAGGAATACAGATAAATTGCCTATGGTAATTATATTTATGATTTTCTGGAATTTTGTTTTTTTTGTCATGACAAGGGAAATTGCTATGTTGCCATCAACATAGAGTTTTCACCAACATCCAAGGATAGTTACAGTAATGATATTAAGAATACACGGTTATATAGGATTGGGAAACGTAGTTTATGATTAACGTTAAATCGGGCGTATAACGCGCAACTATACCTTCAAGCTAATTTTTTAAATTTTTAGTTATATTCGCCGTATAACACGCACACTCCTTTTTACGAAGAAATCTGAAATGTTAGTATACATTGCTTTTATGTTTTGAAATAATTTATTCGAGGACTTTTGAAAAAATAGTACACTTTTAGAACCACAACTCTTTTAGTTCATATAAGGCATGTCATTTCTTTTAAATAAACAGAAGTTCTCTCTCTTATTATTTTAATCTCTTGTTATTTTTAAAGGTATCGTTTTTGAACCCGGCGTATAACGCGCACTCTTAAACTTTGATCTTATTTTTTTGGTTTAAAATACCCCGGATTTTACGTTATTTTAGAATTTTGTTCTACATTTAATACAGAAGTTCACACCACAACACACGAAAATTTCACAACCTATTTTAATTTACATGTAACGACCCCAGTTGGCATAACGTGCACCAATGCATCGCAGGTAGCCCAGGGTTCTAAAGAGCCCAAAGCCAGACTGACACCAAGTACGTATTTGGGCTTGGGGAACAAAACCTGACTTTGAAGGGGGCACTAATATTCTCCATTTTACGCCACTGAACAATCTATTAATCTTCACTTCTTCGATTTTAATAAAATCGAGAGTTAAACATGTGACTCAATCTGAAATTTTGTAAAACTCAAAGTTCGCAAAAAACTGCAGAATTTCTATTATATTCAGGTACTTATTTCCAATAAAACATAGATTTCTCTAAAAGCATACGTGACAAAACTCATAAAATACATGTAGTTTAAATACGAAAATCACTTACTAAGCATTAACAGTGGACGTTACAGAAACTGCGTCACCGTTTGGAGCAATTATAGAGACATGAGCCGTGCCGTGGTCTTCATGAACTGTGACATTCACTCCATAGTGATCAGGGCTATACGTCCTCTCGTCATCAATTCGCTTTCGAATGCTGTCAGCATATTCGTCTGACGTCAATTCCATTACTAACTGTAAAGATAGAAGAAACAATCATATTGACAACTTTCAATATACAATATACCAATTTTTTGTAATAATATTTCGATTAAATGAAAATGTTTTTATTTTAACACGCTTTTATAAGTTTCACTTGTATGTAACGGAATCTTTGAACTCGATTTTTACCCACTTTAAAAGGTCAGATGATTTCTCTCAAAATTTTGCACACTTGTCAAGGACCGATGACAGTATAAAAACTTCATTATTTTGTTCCATTGTTCTGGTCAGGATAATCATAATTAAAAAATTTCTAGATTTTGCAACTAATTCATTGTACCATTTCCAACTTTGGCGACTAATTCTATATACCACTTCCAGATTTGGTGACTAAAAGATTAAAAGTAGCCCTTAACCCTTTGACGCGCGGAAAAATAAATTCGCTGAATTTTTCAAAATAAATTTAATAAATACTATGTATAGAACCTAAGAACAGAGAAAATACCTTTAAAAAATTTACAGTACATTCCCCCCC